>JAGPOY010005227.1:0-11185 GCA_018983105.1 Silene uniflora | reverse complement strand
ATATACAAAATGTGGCCTTATGAACATAATCCAATAGATCCACATTTCCAATATCGAAGCAGCTCAATTTTTATTTCCGTCTTGACCGCTTTTCACACTCGGACTTGGTACCTATAAAATGAAAAGACGAGAGCAGTCCAAATCTCGAGAAATAATATATGAAATAACTTTATTTAAAAGTAATCCGCTAATATACGATATAAGACTAAAATAGGTCGATAAAGCTAACTCGAGTTATTAATTTAGATAGAATAAGGAATAAAATGTGGGTAAAAATCCGGTAAATTATGGTGTTATCAGTCTCCTATGCTATATACTTTGGTAAGTAAAGGTATATGAGAAAATAATACTTAACCGTAGATCTTCACAATTTTTGTTCAATTTGTTTAAATTTTACAGTTAAAGTGCATATTTTTTTTTATGAAAAATTCACGTGTTCTACGTCACTTCGTACGCGATACCAGTAACCTCTTTTTCAACAAAGATGATTGATCTACCTTTGTGACCACAAAAGTTCACAAAACGGTTCCTTTTTTTTTAACCTAAATTGAGGATTTTATCAAACATTCAATTTAAAATGCACAAGTTGATTTAAATATCTCTCGTTATCTCCATAAATACATAAAAGGTAAATAAATGAACGATAATGGAGTATGAGACAACAAATAATGACTTATTAAAATGTGCACAATGTTTTAACTAAGCTAGTCAATGGTTAAGTAGATAGGTAATGTTGAGTCCTTCGCAGCGGGCTTATAGAAGTAGGTGCATGAGAACGGCCCCATTGATAAGTGAGGTTCCATCTTAAAATCAATTGGTGATAGGAGGAGTAGCTCACTTACTTATAAACTAATCTCTTCACTATTATTCTATCGACGTGGGGACAATGCCCCTCACACACATATGGAAGAGATCTCAACAGGTAAATGAGAGTAAACAACTGGGTATTCACTTAATATTAAAACAGGTTAAATATCATCATATTGCCATATAGGACAAATATTTTGCATTTTTCTATACATTCTACTTTTGTCCTATTCATCTCATATAAATATATTTAATCCGTCTAAAATTCTAAATGAATATCCCTCTCTTAAATGAGAATTTGTCATATTTTTGTATGTTGTGATATTTAACTTATTTTTTATTTAAACGAAAATCGGCATCCTAATAAGGAAGATTAATTGTATATAAAATGGGTGGGAAAGTATAATATAGATGTGACAAATTAAACAGTTTCCTTCTCTCCCATTACAAGAACTATAGAAAAACCCTCACACTTTATTCAATTTACAAATCTCTCCCAAGAAAAAGGCAAACAATGTCTAAATTAATGGAGAAAGATGTTCATAATGCAGCAGTCCAAGGCGACTTGAACATATTAAGAAACAAAAATGAAGAGCAATTACTAAAGAAAACATACCAAAACAACAATATCATACACATAGCTGCCCAGCACAAGCGATTCGATTTCATCAAAGCAGCTCTCAATAGATTCCCTAGTATACCTACTTCTGAGTCGCTTATATGCGAAGAGAACTGTCAGGGGAACACCCCGCTTCACATTGCTGCCAAGGTTGGAGACGAGTCTGTCATCAACCACCTTAACGACTTTTTCTCAACGCAATGTGATAGCAACCGGGTGTTCCCGTGGAGGATGGTAAATTCGAAGAGGAATACGCCGGCACATGTTGCACTTATCTATGGCAACGCTTCCGTGGCCATGTACTTGCTTGAGAAGGATGATTCTCTGGCTCGGTTGACTAATGATTCTAAGGAGACTCTTCTTCATCTTGCTATTCAATACCATGTTCTTGGTAATTTATTTGTTTATTCAATCTACTTCCTCTTTTCAATTACTTTTACTTTTGATTGTCAACCGATTTTGTGTAATTTTTATTTTAGTTAAAAATGACGTCTTTTAATCCACAAATGGCAGGAAATTTAGAATACAAGAAGTTCTCGTACAAATTTTGTCTAAAAGTTGTCAATACTCGTTATGTAGGATATCCTTTGAAAATAATCTACACAGAGTATTAATTACAAGAACTTGGAATTTGTAAAATTTGAATTGTTTGGTGAGTTGATTCCTAATTTCATTCCTTAAAATGGTTGCGCACTTGCACGACCACTTCACATTTGACCTGGTAATCGGGTCAATTGTGTATCGTTCGATTGGGTAAATTTGGGTTTGTTACATTATTGGGTTATTTTTGGTTGGATTGGGCAATTTTGATCTATTTTGGGTTTCGGATATGTAGGTTTGGTCATTTTCAACTTACACGGATCGGGTTATTTCGGATCGTGTCATTTTAGGGTTAATGATCGGAAGAGAAAAAAGTATGTTCTGGATATTACCTATTTATAGTTTAGTTTTGATGGTTGATTCTTTATTTTAAATATTAAGTGTGATTTCTAATTAATCATTTGAACTGTTGCTGGTCAATTAGATTGATGTTTTGTTGGGTCATTTTCGCGTTGAGTGGTTTTAAATCTGGTCATTTCGGGTCAGATTAGTTCGGGTCAACAAAGCTCATGCCATGTCCGAGTCGGGTTAATTCAGATTTCGAGTTATGTTGGGATGCTGGATGGGGTCAATTTCATATCTCGGGTCGGCCTTTTTAGGCCTGATCAATTGGGATCGGGTTGGTTTATCAGGTCTACTTCAATGAGCTTTTTAAGCTTCTACTAAATGAAAGAAATTTTTTATTTCTTTTGAAGGAAATTTTTTATTTCTTTTGCTATGTTTGGGAATTACAATTGAAATTGATTTCGTAATTGAAATATTTGAAGTGTTTGGTAAATTGTGAAATTAGAGTTAGGCTCAATTCCTCTTTACCTATTCTATTGTAGTTAGAGTATCTTATTTTTTCTTTCCTTTCTATATTTGGAACGTTTTATAGGTAATTTGATCACACAGTTTTATTATAATCCACTTATCATCTACTAATAACCACCATAAATGGTTCCCTCCCCTTTCATTGATCTTTTGTCAAATCTAAAGGTAAACAAATGACCGGCATGGAAAAAGTAGTACTCCCTCCATTCAACTCCACTTTGCACTATTCATTTTGTCACTTTATGATTTCTTCTAATATAAACAGTTTTTGTGGGAAATTTCGTCTCAATATTATTTTTTGATCTTTTTTCCATACTCCGAATTTTTGCTGTCACAAGATTTTTTTTTCTAGTCAAATTTTTTTATTGTGAAAAAATTGGTAACGTTGACTTGACCTGCGAATTTACGGTTACAATTCAAATTCCATTTCCATTTGTTTCCCAAATAGAATTGGAAAATTGAAATTCGAAAATAAATTCAAAAAGATCTCCAAATAGATTTATGAAATTGGATTCGGATTTGAATTTTTTTGATTGAAATTATGAAAATGAAATTAATTATGCGTTTCCGAACATTACCTTGCTTCATTCGCTCTCATTTGAAATTTCCCTACGTACTGTCTGGAGATGCAAACGTCAACTTCATAATTTCAGCTGTACAAATTAAAATGTTCTAATTCAATTCTAAAATCAAATTTCATAGACTTGTTTGGAGATCTTGTAGAATTCAATTCTGAATTTCAATTTCTCAATAATGTTTGGGAAACTCATGAAATTGGAACTTGAATTGGGTATCGGCGGGTTGGGGTCAGGGTGAAATATATGCATTATTTGAGAAAATAGCAGTGTGCACAAGATATTACGAAGTAATACTAAATTGAAATTATACATGTAAATTGTGTTATCTCATGAAATGTTCGTGGAAATCCAGGTGATCCCGAAACGGAAGCAGCTACAAGTTCGAGCAAAGGGAATGTCTCGCTAATTGTTGAACTATTGCTCAAAATAGAGAGTTCATTAGCATGCTGGACAAATAGGGATGGTTTGACTGCCCTTCATCTAGCTGCATCACTCGATCCCGTTTATTGCATTCCGGTCATTAAAACCATGCTGGCTAGCTGCCCGGAGGCTGCTGCAGTAGAAGATGAGAAGTCGGAACACACTATCTTGCATCTTCTGACGAACCATCAGGTGGCAACGTACGAGCATGGCATAGAACTGATGCAAATTCCAGAAGTAAATGCTCTTTTAAATAGTAAGGATGATCAAGGTGATACACCATTGCATCTTGCTGTTAGGAATTGCGACAGGATCATGGTTCGAGTTCTTTTAGAATTTTCCCCGAAACTTGATTTAAAGAACAAGAGCGGTGTTTCATTGCGCTCTTTGCATCAACAACTTGAAGAGGTAATTGAGTTGATTTGTTAATTTGTGTCTTCTTTTTATTGTTTGATTTCGAAACTTGACAGTAACAAGAAAGAGATTTACGTGTCCAGTGTTTCTCCGGCAAATAATGACAAAGTCTTTCTCTTGCAAATAATGACAAAAACTCGTAGTAAACCTCAAAGAAAACAAATACTCCCTCCTATTCACTATAATCACTACACATTCAGAAAACAGATTATTCAACTAAGCACTACACTTCCTTTTTTGATAACTTTTACTCTTATTTTATTCAACTCTCTTTGCTATCACCAAACCACACACAACTCTTTTATTCCTATTTTATTACTTTCTTGAATGTTTTTGCCCAACAATTTCTTATTTAACTTCTAATAATCCATCCCTCTCTCCTACAAACAAACCCCACATTTGTCCTTTATTGTTTTATAATGAACTTTCTTAAGTATCGTGCCCATGATATTTGTAGTGATTATAGTGAATAGGAGGGAGTACGTAAAATCTCAAGGATAAACCACATAAAATACGTGTAACTAAAGCCCACCAAGACACTCCTTAATTGGAGAGGAATTTCAATCGACTAAATTTCATAGATATTCGAGATTTTAAACTGTTGAGTAATAGGATTGACCCTATATTTTGGTAGAGAAATTTGAAGGAAAAGGATTTGTAGGATTATAATTTCTTTTGTTTGAATTGCAAAACGGGGATGGAAGGGATTTGGAGCCCCTTAGTCCCCACTAATTTAACTATCATTTCAAAAGATGAGAAACAGGCGAAGATTGACAAAAGAAGAATGTAAAGCTGCAAAAGAAGGAAATATAGCATTCCTCAACGAAAAACTGGAGTCCTTAGGAATGGATTTCTTGGGTTCGGAAACACCCAGGAAAGGCAACATCCTTCATGTATTAATGCAATGCGAATTCGGTTATAACTTGTCCAAGGAAGCAATCAAGCAATAGAGTTCGCTAAACAAGCAATACAAATGTTACCCTCGCTCCTCAGTCAACAGGACCGTAACGGCAATACTTTTCTTCATATTATGTCGGAGACAAAAAGTTCAAGATTGATATATGATTTTCTGTCTGAGATACGTAGGCAAGGAAAGGCCAAAGATGGGCTATATAGACTGCAGAATGACAAAGGCGACACGCCACTTCATGTTGCTGTTAGAACCCAACAAAATTATGTTGCAATTAGGTTGCTGGAGGCCGATAGTGAGGTGGCTAGATTAGTCAATAAACGCAATCAGACCGTTCTTCATCTTCTCTCTGCCCAAAAAGGTAATGTATCTTCTTCAAGAGTTAAATCATAAATGAACACCTGTGTGTAATTGTGTAAATTATAAGTAAGAATTTGTCCCTCATCCTGATAACTTCTCGAAATTAATATCTTAGGTTATGCTGATTCCGAAGAACTTGACGAAATAATAAATGGCCTGATCAATGGAAATGCTGATATACCTTATATGCAAGATGAGGATGGTCTTACTCCCTTACTTACCGCAGTTCGAGAGCGTAATTTGGACATGATAAAAAAACTTCATAAACGGTTCCCGGCGAGCACGGAAATTGCTGATTTGAAAGGGAGGATAATTTGGCATTGGTTTGGATCAGGACAGGTTGACCGTTATAATTCATCATTTGATGCAGATTATGAGAAATCATCTATATATAAAGAATGGATCTCAATTCAGCAAGATGAAGATATCAGGAGGCTAATGGAAAACAAGGACAATGATGGCAACACACCTCTACATCTTGCTATGACAAATCAACAATTTATTTTTGCACATTTCTATATTAAGAATTACGGCTACTCAACATACAGCGCACTTTTTGCTGCAGACTTATTCGCCATAGAAAATAAGAAAGGTGTTTCATCTTATGATTTGATTGGGTCAGCTGAGCATCTTCCTCATAAGGTAACTCATTATAACTACTCGTATGCAATACTCACTTCGTCTCATTTTGAAATAATAAATGTCTTCGTATTTATTTGTACTCCGTATGTTTGAATCATATAATTGCGCTGTTAATTGAAGATTTACTTGACTTTCTTTAATTAAGACCTCGTTTAGTTGTCCCCATAAAAATGAGTGAATTGAAAAATCTCATGATTTGGAAAAATAAGAGTATTTTGGTTACGCCAAATCATGGGCTTTTCTTTTCCCATGAATTTCCAGCTCCTAATTACCTGGTCACATCTACGTAATTGTAAACTCCTGTGTCAAATTAACTACTGAATGTCAACAAAACGAATTTTGGGCAGTTTACATGAATTAGCTAATTTATGTATTTTGTAAAATCACGAGAAATTAATTCCTCGTATGGCAACCAAACAAGGCCTCAAAATGAAGGCATGATTGTGCTGTTAATATGTTACTTTATTTGTAACACATCGTAGCTGCGAGAATGGTGAAGGTAAAAATAAAACCAGTGGCTGTAGTGAAAAGCAACAATAGTTACTACTTACTACGAGTATAGTGACAGTAACAACAGTAATAGCGAGAATAATGAAGTAACATTAATGATAACCGGATTAGGGAGTAGTAAACGTAACATTTATTAACAAATGTCATAATAATAGTAGTACGAGTAGTTAAAGCAATTGTAGTGTAGCAGGAGGAGTATTCAAATAGTGGCAATCAAAGAAAGTAGAGAAAATAATAGCAAGAATAGTGAAATTAAGAACAATAACAGGAAGAGTACGTAGTAGTGATAGAAGCAGTGAATGTGTTTAATAATTTGATTGGTAAATTTTATGTTAGATCAAAATTTTAAGAGTATCTTCAATGGTAAGCACTAAGCACTAAGCACCACATTAATATAAGTTACAAACATTACAAGTCATAATGTTCTCCAATGATTTAGCTAACTTATAACTAGTTTAATTGGACTCATTTAATAAATTCTTCTATTTATTTATTCAATTTTTAAATCTATAACCTAAAATTAAAAGTATAAAAAAGGAGCACTATTTATTGCCTAATTTCACTTGTAAGACCATTTAAGCAAGTAGCTTCATGAAGCTGCTAGCTCAATTTTTTTTTTAGCAAAGCTAATAATCTACATGGCATACTCCAATGGTTGAGCTACTTGTTTGCAATTTTATCCCTTAGCCAAACCATTGGAGATGCTCTAAGAAATGCTATAAGAAATGTGTTACCAATGATAAAACGTTATAGATTAGACAAGTTAATGCAATGATGTTTCATACAAAATAAATAAAGTTTAAGAGGGAAATTTATGTAGTTCGGGCAAATCCGGGTACCAACAGTCGAACATAATTATTTTATAAGACGGTATTAATTAGCACCCTACTCTGTAAAATGTACTCCGTAGGATTTTCATACTATGTAAGAGTTTGATCTGATCAAGAGGCCTTTGTGTTTTACTATTTTGACTTTTGTTGGCACATGTAGTTTGAGAAATTCCTATTTAAGGAGGAAATTTGGTTATCTGGATATCGAAGTGTGTACAGCATCCCAACAACAAAGATTGAAGAATATACAAATACAATTGGTGTAATAGCAGCTCTGTTAGCAACCATATCATTCACCGCAGCTTTCACTGTACCTGGCGGATTAGATAGCAGTAACGGAACCCCGCTCCTCCTAGGAAAAGCGATGTTTCAAGTATTCATGGTTGCTGACGTGGTGGCTATGGTTTCTTCGGTGACGGTCCTCTTTTGTCTTCTATGGATCATGACGACGGGTAACAAAAAGGAGTCTATCTTACTTGTGGATGTAAGTGTGTTTTTACTCCAAACTTCGTTCTATGCCACACTTGCGACATTTATGACGGGTCTCTATGTGACGACAATAACAATTGTTCCGGCCATTGCTATCTCCACCTGTATTATCTGCACTTTGCTCACCATTCTTTTGAACAAGAGATTGGTCATGTTGACCATTGTTCCCTTCTTCGGGGCCTTAATCACCTACTTTCCGTTATTTATAGGGCACCCCACAATGTTTTTGTCTTTTCTATGGTACTTGATCAAAAAACTGAAGTGTCTTGGTCGGAGCAAGAATACCGAAGCCGATGAATCAACATAAATAATGTAAATTCATATTATATGAATAGCGCTTTGCTTAATTTGTGCCATGTCTTTGAGAATTACCTCTTTACTTTGGCTTCGTGATAATATTTGGTTAAATTAAATGAATTTGATGGGAGTAAGTTTGTGAATTGTAAATTTGTAATAAGGACTTTTTTTTATTATAAACTACTCCGTACCTTTTATTTAATGTTAAGTTACCCTTTGTTTTATAAATTTTATATCTTACTTTGTTTTATGAATTTGATGTATTTTGTTTTATAAATTTTATATGTTATTTAATTTAGCAACACAATGTTTTTTAAAAATTAGCTTTATTAATTTGTAAATGATTAAAACAATATAAAGTAATTCATAATATTAACTCTATTGTGGAGGAAAAAAGGTTTAGTGGAAATGAAGAGGATGTAGATAGTGGGAAATGAGGTGGATGAAAGAGGGAATGAGGTGTCAAAAAAATAGAAAGAAGGAGAAAAAATAAGAGGATGAAATCATCCTCTTTATAGTGGATGCTCTAATATTTTGATGCATAAAAGCATGGTATTGTTATACTCCGTATGACTTTTATTGGCCCCGTTTATACAAGTCAACCAACTCTTGAAATGGGTCAATTATCGACCTTGCTCCGAAGTCGATCGAGTTCATGTGTAGGTCGGTTGAACCTGAAAACAAAAATGTTCTTTTTACCAGTTTCTTCCCCGGTTGAACGTGTGCCCCCTCTATCCGCATTACTTATTATATCATTGTTTCGACTAAGACTTTGAGATTATATGGCGGTGTCTTCATACATAGTCGCCAACAATATGCAGTGTTGTATGGTCGATCCGTCATCATTAAAGTCCAAAATCCATTCAAGCTTCGATTTCAAAGACATTTTCTCCCCGTTCGAATCACCTTCTTTGACATTATAGGGCTTGTTTAATTAAGTTTGAATTTAAATTGGAGTTACAAAGAAGACATATTGCTAATCTTTATAATTCAATGTATCTTATCTTGGTTAGTCTCTTTAATTTCCCTTTAGTTTGTAATCCATCTATTATTTTACTCTCACTCTTCATGTTCAATGCTCTACCCTCGAACATGGGTTGGGATAGCGAGAGCGCAGCTAACTATGGACATATGTTTTGCGAAATGGTTAACATGTGTGTTGCCGGGAGCACCAAGATCAAGTTGGTAATAAAGGTAACAAGTAACAAGATACTGTAAATTTTTATCATCGTCATCGATGATAGAGAACCCCTTTACAAAATGGTAGATAATATTTCTGCAAGTATGGTCGCCGGAGAATCGTCAACGGAGAATTAGATCGAGTATTGCATTGATTAAAAAGTTTTCTCCTTCGAGGAAAGAGTAGTACTCTGTACTCCTAATTAACTAATTAATGCATAAAAAAAATGTTGACTTTGGAGGAACTCACGGTTCACTTGAAGATCCAAGATTTAGTAATGACTTGCATTACTAAAAACTCCTAATAAAGAACTACGGATCTTTTTTAAGACGGATAATTCATTTTAAGAGTAAACGGTGTCAATTTTTTTTTACTGGGATAGATGAGACAATTTATTTGTACTTCCTAGACATTTTACTTTTGTTTCATCTATCCTCTTTGACCCGTTTTTATTAGAGATACGGTTTTAATTAAAGATAAATAAATGGTTGTGACGTAGAGAACATTTTCACTAATTTTAACCACCAAAAAAATGTCAAGTTAACATTACATTGGGTTGAATTAGTGTAAGATTAATAAGTTGTCTCTTTTTCAAAAGAAAAGTACAAAAATTAAAAAATAATGTTGACCGCTACAAAAACTCCAAACTCTTAATAAAGAAAGCCTCGTAATAAATAAATAAAGAAAAAAGAAAGATGAGGTTGGATTATAATGTAGAGTTAGTGACTTGCATTATATTCCAGAATACGTAATTAAAGATTCCTGATTCGTAATTAAAAACTATCGGTGGCCATAGATGAGCTAGATGACAGTTAGTTATACTCTTCTGCTCTGCATTACTCATTGCAGAAAGTCAACGAGTTGACTTTTGATAGTAAATGACTTATTCTTATGTCCATAGTAATTCTAGGAAGACGAATAATTCTAAGATTGTCCTTTGGCAGGATCGTTGTTGCTTGGATTGAGGGTAAAAGGAGGGGAATGAATAGGGGAGTGATAGGCAAGGTGCATTTTCCATGTTTGGTATAAGAATAATTATTAACCTCCTGAATTTATTACCCTCATGAAAGGGTAATACATTACCCGCCCTCCTCCCTGGGTAATGATTAAGGGAGTAAAATATCTACTCCGTAATCATTACCCTTGTATGCCAAACCAATCATCCATCAACTCATTACCCAAGTAATTAACTTCCCCAGTAATTGTCACTCAATTAAAATTTACCTCCGAATTATTCCATGGATTCCAGGCAAGCACGTGCGCTTGCGAAACTCAATCTTAATAGTAGGACTTATCAAGTATGGTACGAAAGGTATCCAAGTGAAATTGAAACTGTCGTAAACTTTAATTTTCCTATTTTAATTAACACAACTAATTTCTTGTTTAAAAAAAAACAAAAAGAGAAGACAACTAATTATTTTTAGAAATATTAATGCTCCATTTACAAATGTGTCCTCTATTTTATACGCTCGTAAATGAAGGTGTGAAGAAACCCGAAAGTCCCACATGTGAGGATTGTCCCACATTCATAAAAGAGGAGAAAAACTACCACTTTATAAGGCAAGAG
Organism: Silene uniflora; assembly: GCA_018983105.1. NCBI lineage: Eukaryota > Viridiplantae > Streptophyta > Magnoliopsida > Caryophyllales > Caryophyllaceae > Silene > Silene uniflora. Next base: position 149 of record JAGPOY010005227.1, on the reverse strand, counting down.
GTTACTCTCTTTATTGCCAATTGGTTTAGAGTGGAACCCTCTTGGGCCTCCGTTGTGGACTCTTTCTCCTCCGTTTGGGTGCGGCCCAGACCCGTTGTTAAATTTAACATGGTATCAGAGCCCATGGTTATATGACCTGGGTATCATGG
>JAGPOY010005226.1:3653-14839 GCA_018983105.1 Silene uniflora | reverse complement strand
TCATAACAAAAGTTAGGCAAAAAAGATAAGATCTCTTGGGTGTAAGGTTGCCATGTAAAGTGCTCTTTTTTCATTGCATCTAGAGCATCCCTATACCCAACAAGAGTGGTTATGCCTTCGGGTCTCTTACGATTAACGCTTACCCATCTACGACTCAATGCATCAATCCTCACTATATGTTGAGTACCTAATGGGTTTGGGCTTTGAGGATCATAACTAGGACCCGAAATTTGAGGTCGGGCAATTGACATTCGCTCCCATGCCCACAATTGCAAGAGGATAAGGGGACCTCCAATGTCTTTTGGCGTGTTTTAGGCTATAGACACGCCATACGTAATGGCGTGTTCTCAGCTTCCCAGGTCCAGTAGCCACTGTAATTGCACAAAATGCAAACAATGAAACACGCCATTACGTATGGCGTGTTTATACCCCCTAAACACGCCAATATGTATGGCGTGTTTGCCTGTGAACAGGTTCGGGAAATCCGATCCTACGTGGACACCATTTTGATATATGTTTTTTAATCCGACCCAAATTGACTAATCTTTTATTTTTAAGCATTATTTCAAAAACGGATTCCCCAAGTTGTAGAATTTTTTTTTTCTTCAATAAAGAAACTAGGTTAACCGTAATCAACTATAGCATCCTCTCAGATATGAACGGTAAACGAAAGTTAGAGACTCTCAATATACCATAGAAAATCATAATAAGACCAAGAAAAATGAGTGCAAACAAAATACTCTCACAAAAAGAAAGTTTATAGATTATAATATCTTATTATGGCCCTGTTTGGTTGTCAACAGATTAATATTAGTAGAAACAGATTGGTACATCAGATTATAAATGACAGATTGGATTGACGGGTTTGACTAGCAGATTTAATAGACGTGTTTGGTAATTAGCGGATTTAAGTTAATAGATTGTTGTATCTATGTGTAAATGGCTGCCATATTGATTTTTCACAATCTAATGTGAATATGCTGGGGGGAGGAGCATACTGAAAAATAGTAAATTCAGCTTCAATCTACTATTTCAGTATGTCATTTAGCAAACACTCAAATTAGTAGATTGATTGATAGTCAAACATGCTTAAGGCCTTAAATATTTACCAATCCGCTGTTTACCAAACACCTCCTATATCCATCCCCCTAGTACTAAAAGATTAAGAGTTCTCAACTATTCTCCCGCCAAAATGCAACCCCTATAATTGGGCCTAAATACATAAATAGGCCGCGAGAAGAATAGTCCTTGATCAGATATATTACCTTATTTAATATTATTCCAAACAATTTTTTAAGTTAAGAAAGGATAAATTTTTTATTTTTTATTAATCTATCACCATAGAGGTTCGTTAGGAAACAATCAGAAGAATAGTCGATCAGATAATTTGTCAATTTAATACTACCTTATTTAAAATTATTCCAATAAATTTCCAAATTCAATAACCTATCACCAAACTTCTCGTTATAATTCCAGCAATTAAGGTATGCACCAAAAATGTAACATTTTTCATATCCTTCATATAAGTCGTAATAATTTACATATACTTCTAAAATAATAAAGGATACTTCGTATTACGGTATACAACAATGATTTCGGATATGCAGCAATTAAGTCCCGGTAATTAAGATATCCACCAAAAATATAACGATTAACATATCTTTCTAAGTAAGGGTAATGGTTTACATATCCTTCTAATAAATGGTAATTAAGATATGCAGCCAAATTTTGGGATATTAAGCAAATAATAGTGCAATAATCAAGCAAGCGAGATTTATAAAAAAATATAACGTCATATATATCCTTCTCATATACCACCTTTAACATATCTTTCTAAGTAAGGGTAATGGTTTACATAACCTTCTACTCAATGGTAATTAAGATATGCAGCTAAATTTTGGAATATTAATCAAATAATAGTTCAATAATCAAGCAAGAGAGATGTATACCAAAAATATAACATCATATATATATTCTTCTCATATACTATCTTATTTAATTATAAGGTGGCCATTCTATTTTTTTGATATATTCTTACATTTTATCAAAAATGGAGTATTAACTCATTTTGAAATAACGTAAGGATTTCGATATATTTTCTTATATTATAACTTAAATGAAAATCGTATTACTTATGCATATATACTTTTATTAAAACCACTTAATTATAAAATCTCCTCAAAAATACCGTGTTGTAGCACGGGATCTCAACTAGTTTAAATATAATCCATCTTATTTGACTTTCGTTAGGGGCATGTAAGGAAATAGTCAAATAGAATATGCCATTTAACAAACAGAGGTTTTGATGTTTCGGTGATGTGATTTTATTATTTAAGTCCCCACCAATATTCATATTCATAGTTAATCAATAACTAGTATAGATCCCGCACAATTGCGCGGTATATATAGTTAATATTTTCTCGAGTGTATTATTTATATTTTTTTTAAATTTCAACTCATTACTATTTAATATTTAACTTTATTTTATTTTGATATGAAACAAAAAAAATTGAAATAAAAAACTAATCAAAGAGAATTAAAAATGAATTTGTTTTTTTGTCACGAAGCAAATAGTAAGTACAGTATATGTCAAGTTATTTTTCACAGTAATAATTATTGCATTAATGAAAAATTTAACAACTCATAATTTTTTTGTTTAATACCAATTTTATTTTATTAAATGAAAAATTTATAATTATAAATTTACTTAAAAGATTAGAGTTTAATTATATGAATATATTAAATGAAAATGTAATAATTTAATGAAAGAAACTTTTGGTTATTTCCTTTTTTAGCTAGATGCTTTTTGAAGGAAAAAACTAAGAGAATTGTTATTCTCTTAGTAGTAGGGAGATTGAAAATTTAAGACCTTAGCCTTAAATTTCCAGGCTAAACAATTGACTATAACAATATAACAAGATAAATTTAGAGACCTAAAAGTCACGTCGGTTAGTCTCTTTATCAACAAAGTTAGGGACTTTCCACTTGACTCCCAAAATATTCTAGATCTTCTCTGTATGCTCTTCTTTCTTCCACCTTTTCTCACTTACACACATCATTGAATTCACAAAAGAAGAAGAAGAAGAAGATGGGACTAAGCAACAACATAACAGCAGTACTGAATTTCATAGCACTCTTATGCTCATTTCCCATAATAGCCTCTGGTCTATGGCTAGCTTCCAAGCCTGACAATGAATGCGTCCATTTATTCAGGTGGCCTGTCGTCATACTAGGCTTCCTCATCATGGTCATTTCTCTAATGGGTTTCATTGGTGCTTACTGGTACAAGGAAGGCCTCTTGGGTGTTTACCTTTGCTGTATGGCCATCCTCATCACTTTGCTCCTCATCCTCCTCATCTTCGCCTTTGTCGTTACCCGCCCTGATGGCTCCTACTGGGTCCCTGCCCGCGGCTACAAGGAGTATCAGCTGCAGGGATTTTCTAGTTGGCTAAAGGACCATGTTGCTAGTGATGATTATTGGCCGAAAATTAGGAATTGTTTGACTGATACTAATTTCTGTGCCAACCTTAATACTAGTCCTTATATTGCTGCTGCGCCTCGGTATTTCTTTGCTCATATGTCGCCTCTCCAGGTATGTATCACACTGTCTCATCATATCAAACATATTCATATATACTTATTAATTCTACTTGATTTCAGAAGAACATGCATGACCAAAACATGTAAGAAATAATGGGACTGAACAAGTCTTATGTTTAATGATTTCTTAGTAATTCATTGTCTTGTATAATAATCTACATCTACTTAATCAGAAATCATGTATAGCTAAATGGAACTTCATGTGCTCCACCTTGACCTTTGCTACTAATCAATCAAATGTGGTCCACTAGTACTAGTAGTTGCCATGTCTTTGTCAAAAGCCACCACTATTAGTGATTGCTGATGTTTAAGTAAATGCTATAATCCCACCAAATTACGTTTTTCTTCTTAATTATAACTAGTGTTTTCGATGCTCCTCTATGTAAATCAAGTCTCGAGTCTAAGAATTGCATCTCCAACGAGGCAGCAACGATTCCTAGTAGTAGTAGTAGTATTTTTCCTAGCATGTTCCCATGGGAAAGTGTAAGTTATGTCAATTTCAAAAGTAGGTACATAAATAAGAAAAGAAAAAGTCATTTTCAACAAGAGAATCATGTTTACGGTCGCCCTACTCCTATGCTCTATGGATAATTCAATAATATAAGAACATGGGTTGTCTTGATATTAGAATAGAAACCAAATTATTGTTTGCCAGATGATGACTGATGAGGCATGTCATCCAATAACCAAATTTCCTCTCACTAGATAAGTTTAGTTAAACTGGAAAAAGGATTAGTTTATCAACTACGGCTTGTCAGTGGGAGTTGCTGTAATATTTCATATTGTATAAGTTAAATTGGTAAAGGATTAGCCATAAATCATGAAAGGAATTGAGCTCTAGTGGTCAAAAAGTTGCAGTTGGTGTATAAATTGTAGTGCATCATGTTGCCCACTCAAGGATATCACTTTTACTTTTTTTTTTTTTTGGGGGGGGGTCAGGTTATGATTTTACCTTAATCTAGCTCACATTTTGCAATTTCCTATTACCATGCCAATGTGTGAATCTGTATTCTTGGTTTTTATCCTCTCCTAATATTCGAAAATAAATTCAAGTGACATATTTTGGTTTTCAAGACAGTTCATGTTAGATGACCAATATGCTCTTATTTTTTGGTTTCGTGTTCACAGTCAGGATGCTGTAAACCCCCAACAGCATGTGGATACCAGTATGTAAACCCAACAATGTGGATCAACCCAGCAAATCCTACAGCTGACCCGGACTGCTCGTTATGGAGCTCTGACCCGAGCATGCTATGCTATAACTGCAGCTCTTGCAGGGCTGGGCTTCTGGGAAACCTAAGGAATGAATGGAGGAAGGTGAACATCATCCTCATTGTTACAGTGGTGGTCCTCATATTTGTATATGTGATCGCCTGCAGCGCATTCCGGAATGCACAAACCGAGGACCTCTTCCGCCAGTATAAGCAGGGTTGGGCTTAGGATTTCTTAGAATTTGGTGTAATTTTCCGTATGCAAGTAGTCAATTTTGTATATAATAATAACCTAATGTCTAAGTGTGTTTGATAGAATTAAGATAAACAAGTATGTTAGTGCGCTATTCATAATGTATGTTACACTGTGAGAAGAAATTATGAAAATCAGGGTTTGGTTTTCCAAATTGGATAACATTTGTATTTCCTCCAATCATATAAGATGCAAGTATTATCAGCAATCTCCTATATGAGTTTCTTTAATGTTCTTGTTCCTTTATTTTGTAAGGAATGTCTAACCTTGAGAATGCCGACTGAGGCCGTTAGCAGAATTACTTGGAGGTGATACTGTGATACTCTTCAAGCGAACAACTTTTGAAACTCCTCTGCATCAATAGTTGAAAAAAAAAAAAAAAGTGTGGTACTCCGAACTGTCCATAAACTAAAATTTTATTCTGTCACAGTACGGACTTCAGCGATACGACACTAACACTGGACTACTTCCACAAATTCCGTAAATACTGCCAGCAGTTTAGAACTTGCGAAAGTAACAAAATAGCAGGCAGGCGCAGGGATATTTAGTCTGGAGCATAGTACAGAAATTGTGCATCAGTTTCAGAAAATACTGCTTCTTGAGTGGACTTTTAGTCTGGAGCATGTACAGGAAACTCAAAGAGTCTTTCATTTATTACCACAAAAATCTGATATCGACCGTGTTCTAATATCTAAACAGACAGACCATCAAATTTCTACTATGTTATCATAAATTCCTATAATCTGTTTGCTTGCTATAGTGTCACTAGAGCGCATATATATAGACAAATAAGCGAGTTTGAGAAGTTTACCACAGACGGATTTGGAACGTAAGGCGTCACCGATCTACCAGGGGCGCCCTTGGCCTGCAAAAATAGCACAAAAGTGAGAATAAAGTTGCAGCCCGTCTGAGAAGTAAGAATAATACAATTTCTGATAAGGCTTTAAGTCTAAAACAGCTTAGCTTGTTTCATTCATATTTATAAGCAAAACAAAACAAACAAGGCTGTATAAGATCACAAATGTTGCATGTTTTCTTCATAGTATTGTTTGTTTACTTATTTCATTTACAACACATAAACAAAACACACCACACACCAATACTATATTTAGATTGCGCACGTGAAGCAAAAGCCAACACACTGAACTAGTCATCAGGTGTATCCATAATAGGAAGAGGTGGAATGCTCTGCTCATGCATAAACAAGTTGTGTGGGTCAACCTTTGTCTTAATCTGGACCAACCTATCATAATTATTCTTGAAGTACATAGCCCCCCACCGACTGGCCTGTATAAAGCTAGCATTCCCGTTTTTGTCCATGCCCAAATCGAGATCCCGATAGTTCACGTAGGCTTGTCTAGGGAACGACGACACGTACGGGGTCATATAGTTATGTACTTGCCTAATCCATTCCATATGCCTACTTTCACTAGCACTCCCATCTTGCCAAGATACCACGTATTGAATCATGCATATGGTCCCATTTCTGTGAGGAAATGGTATTTGAGATTCCGGTATCTTACTCATCATACCACCATAAGGATTCCAAATCATTAGTGACCCATCATCTTGCACGAACCTTTTCCATAGACCTTCAAGACCAGCTTCTGGGACAGGATCTGTTAGAAAATCCGACTTGGCCTTGAAGTAATTTATGAAGGCAGGCTTCGCTTGGAGTAGTATTTCTGGTTTTGTACCAGTTGGGTTATTGGCAATGTAAAGGACTGATTCTATCCAACTCACTTCAGAGAGATCTTTTTGCTGTAATCCCAATCCAGGGAAATCGCGTTGAGTTATTTTCAGTAACTCATTCCCTTGTCCAAGAAACAAGGCCTGGAATATACCGATTACAGTTTTATCACCTTGCTGGTTTTTGGTGGGCTGTAAGATTACTCTGATAAAGAGATTTTCATCAATTTTTGGAGCAACTTGTTGCCATTTGTACAAGGTTTTTGTCAAACCTTGCTCCAATGTTTTTACAACAGAAAACACTGTCACTTTCTCTGGTACCGGGACTAAACTAATCTTCCACGCCAGAATTATTCCAAAGTTACCACCTCCACCTCCTCTAATTGCCCAAAATACATCCTCTCCCATCGCCTCTCGGTCAAGCACTTGACCATTGGCATCAACCATTCTTACATCAATGGCATTGTCGGCTCCAAGACCATATTTTCTCATCATAGAACCATAGGCTCCACCAGTAATATGGCCTCCAACACCCAAGCTAGTACATAAACCAGCAGGGAAACCATGGGTCTTGCTCTCCAGAGAGATCCTGTAGTAAAGCTCACCTATGGTAGCCCCCGCCTCCACCCATGCACTATTATCTTCAATATCAACTGTGACCATCCTAAGTTTGGCCAAGTCAAGTATAACAAAGGAGTCCTTCATCTCAGATGCATATGAGACCCCTTCATAGTCATGGCCCCCACTACGAACTCTAAGCTGAACTCCAAGCTTTCTCGCACATGTAACAGCAGCCTGCACATGGGATTCATGTGTTGGCATCACAATTAAAGCCGGCTTTTTAACCGAAGGCATCAAATACCTAAGGTTCAGGGCTGTGGATTGAAGGATGAAAGAGAAGGAAGAGTTGGTTGGGGAGTAACATGATGGTGGAAATAAAGCATAAGATGCTATGTTTCCATGTAGACACTGAAGAAAATGATCTTCAAATAAGGTAGCCGATCCCCAGGATGCATATGTTAACAGAGTCAAAAGAATTGATACAGTTTTGAAGGTGTCTGAAGGCATAATGGATATGGTTCTCTTGGAACAGAGATCCTTGAAGGGGAAATGACTACCTTTGGCAGTTGCTTTGCTCCTTGGAGATTTTATAGACTGACTATGCATGATACACTTGACATAATGTGTATGTCATGCTTATGCTTGAATGTCTTTTTCAAAGTACAACCAGTGTCCAGTTATATATTAATGCATGAATTACTGGGTTTCCACTTTGTAGGTGGCTCGTCTGAGCCACTTGTTGATTTAAGTGTTAAGCTGCTGCCCATTTGCTGCATGATCCAGATAGAGTGAAGATCAGTAGAATCAATTCCAAGCACAAAAAGTTAGAATGGTGTCACATCATAAGGATAATAATCATTGATATTTGTTTCTTCAAGACTGTATTAGTTGAAAAGATGCATCAGTCCCAACAATGCCTAGCTTCAAGTTTCAGATTTAATGATAGTTTTTCTTGAAAGGCTTATGTAACATGCAATATTATAAGATGACCTAACCTTGCAGTCTCAGTAAGATATCTGGAATCCATAGATTCTCTTAGACAATTAGAAAAGACCAATCACAGAAAATGCATTGCTATAATGTCACCACTCACCACACTCAGCAGACCAGTTGAAAACTAAAAAGGGCACTTAACCAGGAACTTGAGGTTAAGTAAATTATGCAAGTGCCTCAAAGGTGGTGTTAGTGGTAGGGTTAAGAAAGGTCGGATGTATGTAATATGTTAGTAAGACACAGAAGAAAATTGTACAAGCGCCTCAGAGGTGGTGTCAGTGGCAGGTTTAAGAAAGGTAACACAGTCCAAATTACATTGGATTTTTATCGAATGATTGCTATTCCATCCATACTAAAAAGAAAACACACCCAATTTTTTGTTGATGATGAAATTTCAAAATGAAAGAAACAACTACAAATGAAACAGTTGATCCTCTACGGAGGGATCAGAGCATAAGATAGAGTGCGGAGAATCGAAACAAAGCATGACAGTAATACTGTAATTGGTGCAAGACTAGTAGACTGGGAAATCCTTGATCGAAATCGGAAAAACAAGTAGAAAGATACTCCATATAATATCAGAGAGCAAAAAGTCTTGCTTGTGACGGGTCGGATCTTGTAACGGGTATTTTGTGAGAGGAAATGGTTAGAGGGGACAAGGTGGGCACCCCCCATGTGCTCCCCACTCAAATCTCATGGGTATTTTGAGAGGAAATGGTATCCGTCTTCATTTATGACGGATATGGTGTGTCTTCAATGAGATTTTGTGATAAGAGATAAAACAAGTGTTTGGAAATGTTACTCGCCAGAGCACTGGCAATGTTCATCCTTGAACTGAAAATGGGAAACTGTAGGGAGTATTAATAATTAGAAATTAGAGGAGAGAGTGAGCCAGAAATTAGTTTTACAAAACTGCAAACAAGTGAGTTTGATCAACAATGAGCAATGTGAAATAGAGTATGGGGATTACTCCGTAGAGCATACCGGAATCACGTGAGCAGGTACCGCATAATAATCCCCCCCTTATATAAAAGTAGGTAGGGGGATTTAAGGGCTTGGTTTTTTGGGCACTGTTCATCACTCTCACTCGATGAACAGTCGAACTCACCTTGCAACTTGTCTTCAACTCAGCCCTTTTTCCTTCTTTCGTCCTCTCCTCATTTCTCATCCACCACTACTTTTTCTACTCTCTCCTCTGCTCCTTCCTCAGTCACACACAAAGTGAGCAATAATGTTCCTTCTCCTCCATTAATCAATATCATCACAATCAATCATATCAAAGACCAGGAGGATCATTGAACATTTCTTATAGACCTACAGTATCAAATGCAGGTAATTATCATCTTCTTAAATCCGTAAAATCGGTTTGTTTTTTGGGCTAAACAGTGCATCTCATCCCCATATCTTGTTTATTACACTTGACACCTTTTCCAGGCACTTTTTACCGGCACCTCTACAAATCCATAATTAGCTGTTTACCGAGTTTCATATACATGCATATTATTTTAATTTATATTTTAGAGTATTGACCTTTTCCGTTTTGATCTCCACCTTTTCCGGGCGTGTACCGGTGACCTTTTCCGTTCTCTCAACTGGTCAACTTCACCTTTTCCCTCCACTTCCACTCTCACAATCTCAATTGAATTTGAATTTGGATGAAAGAATTAGTGGGTTTTGATGGGTATTTGTCTTAGTGCTCGAATCAAGGCTGAAAGCCCTTCTCATACTGGTAATTTTAAGTTTAAATCCTCAATTTCTCTGTTTTTTTTACTGTTAATTTCATCCTAAGTTGTACCCCCTTTGTCCCGATCAATAGTTATCAACTGTTTTTTTTTCCTGGTGCGGCGGATTTTAGAAAATGATAATTATTGATTGGTACAGACAGAAGATAGTTTTGGATAGGAAAAAACGTGTCATTGCCTTCACTTGCCTTGAATCAAAGGATGTTTGCCCTTATAATGATGGTACCTTTCGCACAAATTCTTCAGTGTGGCAATCGAATGCTGCACGGCATTCAGCTTCATGTCCCTAAACATGCTCTGCCATAGAATAAGAAACTCGTGTGAGGTCGTGGGGTAATTATTCAAGAACCCAGTAACTTATTAGCCATAAGCCTTGTATTACATGCTCACACAAATTCTGTTATGAACAGGGGCGTAACTAGAAATGATACTGTAGGGTAGCAAACTATATGGCAGACTGGCAGGGGAGAGTTTTTTGAACGAGTTTGTAATGCAGGAAGATTTAGTGACAGTGAGGTACTGGTTATTTGTTGTGTACTATATAGCGAAGTGGGTTGTTATTTGATCCGTTTTGAGCTGAGAGGTTAACTGTTGGATGGTTGATTGATTAGGGATTGATAAGCTGATTTGGGAAGATTTAGTTTTTGATTTGATGATCTGAGATTGGGAGGTTTGAACAGGTTAAATTTGACGAATGTTGTGTAAAAAAGATGCGATCTTTTAGGTGGTAGGGTATCTTATTAGTGTTCTTTGGTGTTTTGAAATGCAGGCTTTTAGTACTAATGACGGAGAAATAATTGTGTGGCTTGTTGCTCTAGGAAATTCAACCCTGAGGCTGGTAGTCGATGAAGAAGTGTTTGAATTTCGATAGAGGAAAGGGTGTTCAATATAGGACAGAGTGTTTTGTAGTTTATATTGTAGGTGCATTCTCGTGGCCAATTCAGTTATACAGTGGGTGGTTAATGAGATGGGGATTACTTCAGTGTCTAATATGGCACTATGTGTTGTAGTCATCGCCCTTTTAATTTAGAGTACGATTTCCCAATTTTACCAAGTATTTGAAGTTTGAATTACACTTTTTGATGGAACCAAAAAGGTAAATGAAAGAGGGGATGGAATGGAAGCGAAGAGTAGATG
>JAGPOY010005225.1:0-11187 GCA_018983105.1 Silene uniflora | reverse complement strand
CACTCCTGGAATTTGTCCCACATCGGTAGAATGTGGGTGTGTGTGGAGATTTGTCCCACATCGGTAGAGTATGGGGCTTGTGATATATTTATAATAACTCCCACCCACCACTTAGTACACAAGATCTTGTGCTTTTGGGCTTAAGTGAGGACAAAACGGGCCCAAAAGTATGTACGGCCGTGGTGGGTCGGGTTGTTACATGATATTTCTAGAATATACCTGATAATTATACAGTAGATCAAACATCTCATAAGACTGGGACATTCTTTTGGATGTAGGGATGCATATTAAAATTTCATAAACGGTCCAGATCAAAGCCACCAACCGTGGAGGATTGTAAGCAGACCCCAGAACCGCCGATCTGCCAGGCGGGGTGATCTCCGGTGCGAAAACAGAAGGAGAAGCAGAAGGAGAGTGGAAGAGGCATGTCAACAACATCACGGAAAAAGAAGGTGAGCAGAGAAACAGGAAGCAGAAGGTGAGTATCAGTTGAAAGAAGAGTGGAGAAGCTTGTGTTGAGGGAACGGATGGCCAAGATCAAAGGGAGCCTTGGTTTGACGGTTAAGATCAAACACTATTCCTAACGACAGTATTCTTAAGGGAGTTAGAAAATTTTGATTTGTTTGTGAAATGGAAATAGACAACTTCATGGTTTTAGGAGGTAGGGATAATAAAAATAACCATAAGCTTTGAGTATATAGTTCTTTAATGTGAACTCACATAAAGCTTTGATTTAGGAATGGGATACAACTTGTGAAGGTAATGTAATGGAAATCTTCTTCTTTTTATAAGAAAGTGCAAAAACAAATTACTTTATATCTTTAGGGGTTGTAGTTTTTATAACATTCACCAAAAATACCCTCCTTCGTTCTTACTAGTTTAATACTGAGAGAAAGGACGTGAGGTTGTGAGACGTCTTAACTTAAGACGACCACAACCAAGACTTGCTGATGAAATGGGGGAGTATGTCGCTACAAACTCGGTTAAATGGAGGCCTGGAGGAGGGATTCATAATTTCATATAGCCTGTTTGGCAGGGGACTACATCAAACAATTGGTTATATCATTTTTCGTAAATAATCACCAGAAATTCTCAATTTCTGATTTTCGGTCAATGATTTTGAAATAAGAAAGTGCTTTTATAGTCACCCCAAGAAGATGTATATATTGTACAGAAATGCATTTTATGGTTTGCTTGAAATGAAATAATTCAATGACCATCACAAAATTCATCAACAATAGCAAAATCAGTACTAAAAATTACTCGTAACATGTAGCGTTCTAAGTCCATACGATAAAGTACCCGTCATTTAGTTCAACGGCATGTGTCACTTCAGACGGGCCTTATGTGACCAATTTTAAGGCCAGATGTGACCATTTTTTAATCGTAACACTTTTATGGTCACATCCGACCATTAAAAAATGGTCACACAAGGCCCGTCTGAAGCCTTCACCCAGGCCTTCTGAAATGAAAATGTTAATTCAATTCTCAACACAATTTCTACTATGTCAGTTAGTATTGGGTATTTCGATACAATATGATTATAATCAGATCTCGAGTTGAAACAAGAATTGGCATCCATTATACCAATGTTTAATCCAGTAATAAATCACATTTTTTTTTGGCAGTGGAAATCACAAAATCCAAATACCCTAGAATTTAAATGGTACTCGGAGCTACAACACAATTAAGCTATTTGCAAATAATTCTTGGAAATCATCTATAATCAACCAAAATAACAAATAAATAAAGTAAGCAAGCGATAAAGAATACAGAGTTGAAGATTGCCTTGGCAAGCGAGGGATCCTGATTCCTGAGTTCCTGATATAATGATTTCCAAACAGCTATAATATGAAAATAGTTTTACAATATCAGTAGGTCTTGCTTGCATATCCAACCATTAAATCGAACTTGGACAAATCTAATTCTCATGAGTCATGACTAAGAAAGCGCACATTTAGCCTCTCTTAGTTATACGGTTGTAATATGGTGATACAAGAGTTTCCCTGTAGCCTTCATACCAGCCAAACCCATACTTTATGCCTTTTATCGTCATATCCTGAAACTTTAAGGTATCTATGGCAATAGTAGCAAGTAGTTATTTCCTACAATGTGTTAGTTACAATAACATCTTGTATATATACTACATTTGTACATACTCTAACTAACTTAATCAATACACACACTTTTATTTACCTTTTGTGTTCTCTCTCTAGAATTCTCCTCTATCTCTCTATAACAGAATTCTAGGTTAATTAATCATGGAGCTCACATCCATGGTTTCATATGGTATCAATCGCCATTAAGATTCTGGTATTTTGATCGCTTCCGCATTTCTTCATCGTCTTCGCGTGTTCTTCGCTTATCTTCTGGAATTTTCTGGTTATTTTCTGGAATTTTTCTGGTTATTTTCGAGGGTTTTATCATCTCTTATCTTGAGGTATAATTCTTTACTCCTCTTCTTCGATTCCGCGAAGCATTCTACATCAATTGCGTTATAATTCGTCAATTGTTTACATTTCTTCATCGATTGCTTATCTTCTGCATCTCGAATTGATTGCGTTTTAGTTTCTGACCTAAATCGCACAAGAACTTTCGATTTATCCCTAATTTGTTCATCAATTCCTGTTATTTCTGGATTCTCAATATGCCTACCATTAATGAGAATGTTGTTCCTGAGAATTCTGCTTCACATTATGTTGATCATTATGATGATCCTCTTTTCTTGAGTACATCTGATCAAACTCATATGAAGCTTGTTTCTCCTGAGTTTAATGGTGCAAACTTCTTGAACTGGAAAAGAGAGGTTTATTTTGCCTTAGCTGCTAAGAATAAGGAGGTTTTCATTGATGGAACTCTCAAACAGCCTGCCAAAACTGATAAGAATTACTCTAGATGGCTACGCTGTGATATTATGGTCATGTCCTGGATCAAACACTCTTTAAGTCCAGAAATTCGTGATAATATGCTGTATGTTAGAAGTGCTAAGGACTTATGGGATGAACTTCTAGAGCGCTATGGTCAAGCAAATGCTTTGGAAATTTACCAGATAAAGAAAGACCTTAATGACATAAAACAGCATAACACATCTCTGGTAGAATATTACAGCAGTCTGAAAAGGCATTGGGAGGATCTAGATAGTCTTGATCCTATTCCCCAATGCACCTGTGGTGCTCTCACAGCCTGTTCATGTAGTCTGCTGAAGAGAATGTTTGATAGGGATAATCATGCTAAGCTAATCCAGTTCCTCATGGGGTTAAACACTGGGTATGATGGGATGCGTACTAACATTCTCTCTATGGAACCTTTACCTCCTATCAACAAGGTTTTAGGACAGCTTCAGACCATTGAGAGACAGAAACAGATCTCTGAAGCAGTTGAGGTTCTTGCTGAAGCAAATGCCTATGCTAGTGCTAGAGCCTCACAACCTGATCTGAAGAAGATTAAACTTGATGGTGCTGAGTCCTCTGAATCCAAATTCTGTACTCTCTGCAACAGAGAAGGTCATGACACTTCAGACTGTAACAGACTTAAGACCTGTTCTCATTGTGGCAAGAAAGGTCATGTTATGGAGAGATGCTTCATAAGGCTTAAGGCTAAGTCTAAACAGGCCAAGGGAAAAGGTGGTGCTCTGACATTCACAGGGGGAAATAATGTCTACAAGAGAGGGGCACATAATGCTGGGGTTGTCAATCCTTCTGAATCTTCTGCTCCTGGCAATTCTCCACTGGATATGGGTTCTACTTCTGCTCCTGAAACATCTCAGTTTACCTTTGATTCCACAATGATGGATGGCATCATCTCTTCTGTCACTCAAAAGGTTCTTCAAGCTTTTTCTGACAAGACTTCTGTCCCATCCACATCCACCTCAAACTTTGCAGGTATAATTACAGATTCTCAAGCTTGTTCTGTTAGCAATACATGCTTGTCTGAGGATTGGATTATTGATACAGGTGCTAGTGACCATATGACTGGTAACAGGACCTTATTACATGGGCTTAAACATCTGGTCAAACCCATTCTGGTTGGTTTGCCTGATGGGACTCTTAAATCAGTTTATTTAACTGGTTCAGTCTGCCTATCCCCTTCCATCACATTGTCTAATGTCTTTTATGTCCCAGATTTTAGACAAAATCTTCTTTCTGTTGGAAAATTAATTGCCAACACTAACATGTGTGTTTTGTTCTACCCCACCCACTGCATCTTTCAGGACCTTTCAAGTAAGGTTTCTGTTGACAGAGGGCTTAAAAGTGGTGATCTCTACAAATACAAGCCTCCTCTTGCATCTGTCTTACAGAATACTATCATAAAAGCTGTGTATTCAGTTTTAAGTAATCTTCATAATAGTCAAAATAAGACTCATACTTTTTGTAATACAGTTGAGGGTGATTCTCATGGTAATAGTCAGCATAATCAGCTTAGTAATGTTGATCTTCTGCATGCTAGACTTGGCCATGTATCTTGTGATAAACTCAAACATGTATTTCCCATTACTTCAAATCAAATAAAGAATATGTTTTGTGAATCTTGTTTATTAGCCAAGCATCACAGACTTCCTTTTGCTAGAAGTCAATCTAGGGCATCAAAATGTTTTGAACTTCTACATATTGATGTATGGGGCCAATATAAGGCACCCACCCTTTCAGGGGCTAGATACTTTCTAACTATCCTTGATGATTACAGTAGGGCAACTTGGACCATTCTTTTCCAGAATAAGGGTCAAGTAGCTCAGTTAATCAAGGATTTCTTTGCTTATATTGATACTCAGTTTAAAGCCACTGTCAAACTTATAAGAAGTGACAATGGTACTGAATTCTTACAAGAGCAATGTGGTTCCTTATTCAATGAGAAAGGGATTATACATCAGAGGAGTATAGTTGGGAGGCCACAACAAAATGGCAGAGTGGAGAGAAAACATAGGCATTTGTTGGATACTGCAAGGGCTTTGAAAATTCATGCTAACTTGCCTACCAAATTTTGGGGAGAATGCCTGATGACTGCTACTTACCTCATAAATAAAATGCCATCTGTTGTTATTGACTGGAAAACACCTCATGAGCTTTTATTTGGGACATCACCTTCTTATGATGAACTCAGAATTTTTGGGTGTGCATGCTATGCCAGTCAGCCTCCCACTTACAGAGATAAGTTTGGTGCTAGAGCCAGGAGATGCATGATGACTGGTTACCCCTTTGGACAAAAGGGATACACTCTCTATGATTTGGACAATCACAAGACATTTGTCAGTAGGGATGTAGTATTTAAGGAACACATATTTCCTTATAAAAATGCTGCAACACAGAACATGCCCTGCACTGATGATTTTCCTCTTGTTAGTCCTGCTTCTGATTCTCTTGAGAGCATTATTGTTCCTGATACAGTCAGAACCCCAATGACTGTTCAATCTGAAGATATTGCTGTAAATACTTTTCCTGATATGCAAAATAATCAAGATGACAGTAATACACCAAATAATATTCCTTCTTCAAATAATATTCCTCCTTCAGAAAATAATATTCCCATAAATATTTCACATATCAATAATAATGATGCACATAATACAGATAATACAGAAATCAGTAGAAAATCCACTAGAATGAGACAGACTTCTTCTAGACTTAAAAATTTTCAATTACAAATTAAATTGCCACACCAACAATCTTCTACTTCTTCTGATTCATCTGCATCTTCTTCTTTTCATACTGCTGTTCTTAAGGATTTGGAGGATTTTGATCCTGAATATGTTGCTTCCATGGCACATGTAATGACTGAACATGAGCCAGTCAGTTATAAACATGCAGCTTCTGACCCAAGATGGGTCCAGGCAATGGAGAAAGAGCTTGAGGCACTGGAATCTAATGACACCTGGGATCTCACTACTTTACCTGTGGGACAAAAGGCAATTGGTTCTAAATGGGTGTATAAAATCAAGCATAGAGCAGATGGCAGTGTAGAGAGGTTTAAAGAAAGATTGGTGGCCAAGGGCTATAATCAGATCAAAGATAAAGATTACAAGCACACCTTTTCCCCAGTTGCAAAATTTTCAACTGTTAGAACAGTTCTTGCCATAGCAGCTGCTAAAGATTGGGTTTTGCACCAATTGGACATTAATAATGCATTTCTACATGGATTCTTAGATGAGGAAGTGTTTATGAAGGTCCCTGAAGGCTATGGAAAGGCAAAACCTAATGAAGTTTGCAGGCTAAAGAGGTCACTTTATGGACTTAAGCAAGCATCCAGGCAATGGAACCTTGAGCTCACAAGGTTTCTCAAAAGTCAGGGCTTCCAACAGTCTAGGAGTGACTATTCTTTGTTCATTCTTTCAGACTCATCTACTAATAGATTCACAGTAGCAGTGGTCTATGTAGATGACATACTCCTAACAGGAAATGATGAGGAACACATTGCAGTAGTAAAGCATAGTCTTGATGTTGCTTATTCCATCAAAGACCTGGGTGTTCTAAGATATTTTCTGGGACTTGAGGTTACCAGAAATAACACTGGCATCCTTCTCAACCAAAGAAAGTATGTGCTTGATATACTGCAGGATGTGGGGATGGAAAATTGTCAAGATACTCAGTTTCCATTACCAAAAGGCTTAAAATTATCCCTTGAAGATGAGGAGTTGCTGGATGACCCTGAACAATATAGAAGGCTCATTGGCAGATTCTTATACCTTAATCTGACCAGGCCAGACATTTCTTATTCCGTTCAGCATCTTAGTCAATTCATTTCTCAGCCAAGGGTTCCCCATATGCAGGCAGCTATCCATGTTCTGAGATACTTAAAAACCTCCATCAATGTTGGTCTGTTTTATCCTGCTCAGAATGATTTATCCCTGACAGCTTATACAGATGTTGATTGGGGACAGTGTGCTTACTCTTGTAAGTCATTGAGTGGTTATTGCATGATGCTTGGTACGTCTCTTATTTTATGGAAAACAAAGAAACAACGAACAGTGAGTAAAAGTTCTGCTGAGTCAGAGTATCGAAGCATGTCTTATGCTTCATCTGAAGTGGTTTGGCTTGTTGCTTTATTGAAGGATCTAACAGTTTCTGTCCCTTTGCCTATTACCCTATACTGTGACAGTAAGGCTGCAGCTCACATTGTTGAAAATCCTGTGTTCCACGAAAGAACCAAGCACATTAATATAGATTGTCATTACATTCGTGACAAATTTCAAGAAGGGCTCCTGGTGCCAAAATACATCAGAACAGGACTTCAGTTGGCTGATCTTTTGACTAAACCGCTAGGAGCAGCACAGCATAAATTCTTGTCTGTCAAGCTTGGATTGCAGTTTCCTGATCACTCCATTCCAGCTTGAGAGGGGAGTATGGCAATAGTAGCAAGAAGTTATTTCCTACAATGTGTTAGTTACAATAACATCTTGTATATATACTACATTTGTACATACTCTAACTAACTTAATCAATACAGACACTTTTATTTACCTTTTGTGTTCTCTCTCTAGAATTCTCCTCTATCTCTCTATAACAGAATTCTAGGTTAATTAATCATGGAGCTCACATCCATGGTTTCATAGTATCCAAATTGTACACTACAAATCTCTCGTCGGGTTCATGATAGTTCTTCAGCACCACCAGTTCCCGTTGCCCAGGAACACCTATAAATGGGATCATCTCTAACCCTGGTTGAGCGACAAGCTTAAATTTAGTCCAAGACTCCAAAATACCGTATTCTTTCATCACCCAAATAATGATTTCATCTTTTGGGAATGAATTGCACATGCAAAGACATCCTCCAAGTACTATTAGTCCATCATACTCATAAGGATCGCCACTAACTGCACCAGGCGCCGGTACTTTCCAAATTCTTTCTTCGGTTAAATCAAACCCCGCGATGAAAGGTGAGCTGCTATCCCAATAGTTTGTCGCAATCCAGTGTATGGACCCACCAACAAATACCCCTGAAGAATCATAAAAATATGGGCAACTTTCCACCTGTTTCCAAGTACCCTTCTTAACAGAATACACATTAGCAAACATCTTCATCTCAACATCATGCTTAACATCATGCTCAACATCATGCTCAATAAAATAACTAGATAGTGCTATGACCTTATAATCGTCACTGACCTGATCATACCCAAGTCCATACGTGGTATATCTATGATGAGGATCAAGATCGTGTGATGGAACGTGTAATTCTAGAACCTCCTTTATAGTTGGGTTGACCAACAAGTTCGGACTTTTGTCATCTTCTATTAATAATATCAATCCATCACAAGAAGGTCCACTTATCCGACTTTTTGGGCTCATGTCAAAAGTAATCTCAGTGGCTACAACAGTAAAATCACCAGACAACTGACGAGCAATGGTGCCACTAAAGAGCTTATTAGAGTCATTACACTTGAACATGAGCAATTCATTATCAACGCACTGTTTGCTTCGGACGAGGTGACCTCTGATGAAGTCTTGACCTGAAAGAATATGACACCATGATTTGGAAATGCACCGACAACGGCCTATGTCTTTTGTTCCAACGCGAATAAATATTTCCAACAAGATTTCTTGTGGAATTATCCGCATCAAGCTGAATACAGTGAAAACAAACGATCAATTTAAAATCATATCAAGCTTTGACTTGTATATGAAATAAGACTTGTAAAGGCAGACAAGTCTTGTTATTTCACTAAAAAGGCGAAAGAAGAACGAGGGAGAAGAAACTACAAGTCTTTAGGGATTTATCTCCCTACACCGGTCTTCTTGAGGTGATGGCCTACTGCTGATATCAACTACGAGTATCAAGCAACAATCAACAATGTCAATGTGAGACTACATCATCACAGACATGTTGGTTGAAAAATAACAATAAACAACTGATAGCTGACTTCACTGAAAATTTTCGGAAAAACAGAAATTTCATCGTCACCCCAACAAATTATTTAGAATTATAGATTTGATTTTGGATTATGATTGAATAAAGCAAATTGGTGACTAAGTGGTTGCGCTTCCTTGTATTGTGAAATAGTAGTCCTTAAATCCATTTGTTGACACAATTTTCAGCCTGGGTCATTCGGAAACAGCTTCTTTGACGTAGGGTAAGGCGACTTACATCGAGACCGGGACGGAGGGAGTAACAAAATGTTGGAAGAGTAGAGACGCAACAATGACAACAACAGAAGGAATACTTATCGAAACAGAAGGAAAGCAGCGCCGTGGTATGAGAGCCACTGACTTGAAAACTATATCGGCACGACCGCGGTGGTAATCGTCTCACGCCGGTAGTTCCCCAAGGTTAACACTGCAGCTTTCGCACCCAACCACTCGAGTGAGAAAACTTTGGAACGAAACAAAAACTGTACCCAGGAAGAATTTCAGAAGCAGAACATATTTTGAGAAGAGATTGAGAAGATTGGAATGTGTATTAGTGTGTCGATTCTGAATGAAGGAGCAACTCTTTTTGTAGCCGAAAAAGAGCTGTTACAGAGCAAAAACGCTCCAGTCAAAGCGTAATTAACGGAGCTAATTAAGCGCTCCTTAATGACCGCCATTAACCACGTTTGACTTAATCATATTCAGAATATTAACACAAAGATACACTGAATGTGGACAGTCCATATACACACAGGCCCAAAAAGGTAAAACAGGGCCTTTGGCCCACACCACAGGTGCTCCACCCAAACCCGAGCCAAGGCTCGAGCCAGGCGGGCGGCACGCATGTGTGTGTTTGGACCCAAACCCATAGGCCCAATCGGCCCATATAAAAGCCTCCTTGGTCCACTTAATCAAACACTACAAATACTTGTAGCTTTATAAATAAGAGGGAAGGCCTCTTCCCCATCGATGTGGGATAAGCAAGCAAAAATGCTTTGGTTGACTTTGGCTTTCAAAGCCATTACTGCCAACACAAAACACTGATAAACGGTTTAACCCAATTACTGTAGTAGATTAGAAGAAATAAAAGAAAAGCCATAAATTTCAATTATCCTAGAATCCAAATCGCAGGTAGCAGCATATCATCAAGCAATTTTATACATCAATTTTCCCAATAATTGATCATCATCCAAAATTTAAAAGAAAAAAAATTAGGGATAATAAATAAAGGAGAGTATATAGAGATCAAGATTATACCTTGCTTGGCGACGCATGCTGAATTGCTGATGGGAAAGAAGAGGGATTCCAATTTTGCGAACAAGATCAATTCTGACTTAGCAGTTCTATTTATTTTCGGTGACTAGTTTTTTTTTGGCCCGGCGATGCTCGGGCTGCACCATCTAATACATTTTTTTAATGGAATAATAAATACCCCGTAATACTTAAAAACTAATTTAACGTAAAATACTAAAAATATACTTTTGATCAAAATCAAGAAACATGTAATCATGTTTCTCTCAATTTAAACGACGCAAAGAAAACTGAAGAAGGAAGGGAAAGACATTACCGTGTTACGAAACGTCAATGATAACATTTTAATACTTTTATAAGAACAAAACTTCAATCAAGGATCACATGATTTTCTGCACAAATAATAATTGTAGCCAATATTTCAAGGTTTGTTCTCTGTTTAATGTCATAAAAATTTGTTTGGTAAAATTAAGAAATTAGAGTGCTATATAAATAAGGATATGAACAAACATATGGAGTAATATATATAATATAACTATGAAATAGGTCTTTATTCAAGCACTTGTCAAAAAAAAAAAAAAAGTCTTTATTCAAGCATTTTATCAAACAATTATTGATAAGATATCTCGTTCTTCAAACTTGTCCAAAAATTGAAGAGGAAAAAAACATTATTATAACTCAAACCAACCGTACTATAAGTCAATGATGATAAACAATACTCCGTAAAATAAATAGTCAATACTCCGTACTTATCAAAGGAATTGCTACGTATTTATTGAATAAGAATGAAAAACAATGGGGAATAAGCTGTTGGGAAATTAGCGCCTATCTCCCACGTGCAACGGAAGCAACCAATCGACAAGTAAACCGTAAAAGTAAATAAATGTAAGCAATAATAAGATGAGACAATATTTAGGGTCAAACCCAGGGCAAAACCTTCCAAACCGGAAGTAAAACCCACTAGCCAAATCGACTAGAATCCACTATAAAAATAGTGCCAGTACAACGTAACCGTCCCGAATTAAATACCAATTCGAAACCCACAATAAAATAAGATAACAGTCTCTAGCCCTCCAGTAATATTAGTAAATGTCACCAA
>JAGPOY010005224.1:0-11188 GCA_018983105.1 Silene uniflora | reverse complement strand
TAAATAGCATCATATTTGCAGTAATAAATATTAACACCAACCTATTTACTTCCCTTTTTATTAATCAATTTAATTAAACCACATCAAAGTTAATTACATAATGTCGTCGTCTTCATCATCCGCAGTCGCATTTTCTGAGCAATCATCAACCCGCTATATCAATCCGGTTTCATGCATAATTCATAATCTCCCAGTCACAAGGAATGCTGCTGGGAAAGCATCTTCTAGGAGCCTTGTCCCATTGAGGGACATCCTTATTGAAAATGGGTATTCAAATGTTAGCAAAGTCCACGAGGCTTGGACTTCGTCGGGTGGCTTTCATGGATATGCTGTGATCGAGTTTCGAGGGAATGGTCTTGACGATTTTCGTCAAGCAAAACAACTCGCTGCAAGGTATGCTAGCCGTGGACGTGGCAAAGATGACTTTAATGACCACGATCCTAAAGATTGTTATGTTCACGCTGGGCCTTACTTATGGGTGGCCACTGATGAGGACGTTTCTCTTCTTCAAAGGGTTTATCGGCGGTATGGTTTTTTTACTGTACCGAAATCAGTGGAGGAAGAAGATGTGCCTTATTTTGATCACGAAGTTGATCCCGATGTAGTACAATTGATCTATAATCAATTGTATCCTCGTTACCCACCCGTTGATCTAACTAGTTATCCTCGTTGGGATGTTAATTATTTTTAATTACGAAGATGTACTTTTTTTTTATTTTGTGTTTGTACTTTTTTTTTTGTTGTAGTTTTTTATTTTGTATATACTGTTTTAATTATTGTTTTTTATTTTGTATATACTGTTTTTTTTAATTATTGTTTTTTTATTTTGTATATACTGTTATTTTTTTTGTACTATATTTTATTTTGTTTTTGGCATTATTGTATGATATACATGCCGTTCATTCTACTACTATTGTTTTAGGTTAAACAAAACAATAATAATGATTTAATTAGGTTACAATAATAAACATTAACATATAATCTAATTAATCAATCAAAATTAACATTTTCATATACTTTCGTACCTAATAATAAATGAAAATTGAAAGATAAAGTCTCCGTGTAAATAATATAGGGACAACGGTTCACAAAAAACCGTTTTAAATTGTAAGCACATAAACGGGTCTTGTAAGAACCGTGTTAATTTATGCAACTCTAATAGTAAATGAAATTGGAAAGATATTAATAATAGAATGATTAACATTCCACCAAAAACAAAAAATAATAGAATGATTGATGGTGAAATTCTCATCTTTGCTGTCGTCACCGTCATTAATCTTTATAGCTTAAAAAAGGTAATCTCATATTCATAGCTACTTCTTTATATATGGGTCGAACTTGGATGACTGAGGGTGACATTGGTGATCCCATTGCAAAATATCCCACACGCACAACCACCGTTCAAGGACTATCACGTGCCGAACAATTGCAAAATATGGATATGTGAGGCTAATTGATAAGAAGGGGCAAAACAATAATTGGAATGTGAGTGTAAGTAGCCAAGCTACACCTAACAAAACCATAATAAAACTCGTTCCTTTCTTCCAATTATCAAAAATGAAGCTCAATGCCGTCATAACTAGGCATATACAACACAAATATCCGATAAATATGCACCTCGTAAGATATTAATAAGCATAAGAGGTGTAAGAATAATTATAAACAATTTTTCAGCCATTTTCTTTTTCTTTTTCTATTTTTTTTTCGGTTTTTTCATGATTTTTCAGGGCTGATTTTTTTCTTTTCTTTCTTTCATTCCTTCCTTTTCTCATAAATACTCACTCCGATACAAATAAAGTGAGCCAAAATCCGATACAAAGTAACAAATACCTCAAAAACTACTAAACTAGCTCGGTAAAGGTAGGCTTAATTTAGTATGTAGCTAAGGGGCAACTGGCAGATTTGGCTTAATGTGGAGCTAATGGGGTAAAATAAGAAAGGGAAAATGCAAAAGTTCTCTAAACACGTGATACCGACCACAAACCCATGCGTGCAGGCAATAAGAAACAAAATTCATATACATGCGATACAATGAAATGTGGGGAGTAACTACTCTCAATCCTAAATGAACCGGTCATGAATGTCACCAGTTATAAGCTCTAAACCTCAGAAAATATGAGTAGGTTGCCAAATAAACGGGTCAAGTCTAATAATTAAAAACAAATTCCAAGACAAAATTTGAGAAATCGCTTGATTTTGCTAAGCAGGTCGTGAAAACGCAAGGAATAGCATACAAATGACTTATAGTGCAATATCATCATCGAAAATACTCCAATCCGAGTCGACTATATGCAAAAATAAACGTGATATTTTTGATTTTTATGAGTTATTTAATTTTTTTTTTGATTTTTGTAATTTTTATATAACATGAAATAAAATGACAGAAATAAACGTGAATGCAAAACAAAATGCAAATGCAGACGCGAAAGGATGCAAATACCTCCCCAAACCAAATCGAACAATGTCCTCATTGGCTTCCCAACTAACTAACAGCAAACAAGGGGAAGGGATACACAGCCTAATACATGTTCCTAAGGGAAAAATACAATACAACGAAAGATGGAGAAAAATAAGAACAGAAAACTCACAAAATGCAGCTTCCCCAAACCAGCAACAAACTAGGGGACAACTAATCGTCACCCGCCTCCTCCTCCTCCTGATCCGCCCTGTAATTCGGATCTCGCTCCTCCTCCCTAGCCCGCCTCTGTGCTGCTGCCTCTGCTCTCTCCTCACCGCCCTTGCTACCGGTGTCTCCTCCACTTCCTCCTCAGACTCGGAGGCAAGTGGAGGGTACCCACCCTCTGGGTATCGGTAGAAAGAAGGGTGAGGCTATCCAGCTGGAATAGGACGCCCCTCTCGCATGTGATCCTCGTAAATGGGGAAAAGGGCTAAAGCCTGGTTCTGTCTCATCAGAGCCACATCCCTGCGAATCTCAAGCAGCAAAGCGTCACGACGCCTTGGTCTAGGACCGCAGGCGCCTCAAAGAGTGGAGGACAAATAAAATTGGACAGAAAGGCCGACTCAGCTGGGGCTGGGGTAGGAGTAACAGGCGTGGGCGTCACAGTAGGCCCAGCCTGCTGAGAACCAGATGGCTCTCCAACATCCCTCTCTGGGGAAGCCCTCTTCCTCTTCTTGGTAGAAGAAGGAGTAAAAGGTAGATGGTAAACAGGAGGAGGGGGTTTTACCCCTCTAGCAGTAGGTAGAGGTAAAAGCGGGGGTAAGGTAGGGCAAGGCAAAACAACAGACGTAGAACCACAAATCTTCCACATCTTACGGTCAGTACCCTTAATCCATGTAAAGCCTATCATAGTCGCGGTGTCAATCACGGTGTCACTATCGTGAGGCCTATGACCTCTAGGAAAATCGGGATAAAGGTGGCGGGCAATCCTACTGACTAAACCGCCACCGACCACAGCTCCTGTGACACGGGACCCAATACCGTTCCAATGCTGAGCAACCAAGTAAGCAATGTATCATGATCAACGTTCAGGTACCCCGCGAGAATGGCTAACTCAGTGTTGGTAACGTTATTCGGTTCCGGCCGAGCAAAAATAGACTCTCCAAGCAGACGCAAGTAATAACGAGGGGCAGGTAAGTGGACATGGTCCACCTTACGCGAGGCGTAGGGTGTGTGAGAAAGGGCAGCCCACATCCGACGAACTAGCGGCCTAGGAGGTGACACAGGTCCGTCACTCACTAAACCTAAAACCTCCCCAAACTTGGACAAAGTCCACGAATGCGACTCGTTAAAGAGTCTAAATGTAATGCAAGTAGTAGTAGGGTCAGCCTTAAACAAATCGGGTTTAAAAGCATAAGAGCTAAAAAACTCAAGCGTAGGAACTCGAAAGGTAGACTCCTTCGTGGTTATCAATCCCGAAATTCCCGTCCCATTCAACAAATCACAAACATCAGCATAGAAACCTAGACTCTCTAGGTCGAGACTAAAAATAAAGCGACTCGAAATAATAGGAGAGGAAAGCATGCGCTCCAACCGTTCCCGGTGGGAGCTAGAAACGAAATGTACCTCTCGGAGTCGCGAAAGTGTGTCAAGGCACTCAGCTCGAGTGACCTCTCTATGAACGGGATTCTTCGGAGCCAATCCCGCTGTGGTAGACAATGGCTTAGCCACCCGGCTCGTCTTCTTGCCCTGCACAAGCAAAGAACTAGAAACGGAATGGGGTGCCTCAGCAATAGCCGTGTCAACAACGGCCTCAGAAACAATGGCCGTAGAAGCAGCGGCTTCAGTAACAGTAGAAGCAGTGGCTGCGGTAACAGCAGCAGTAGCTGCGGCAACGGTGGCAGCAGTAGTGGCAGCGTCAGCAACAGGAACAAAGACGGCCTCAACAACAGGGACAGTAGCAACCGTGGTAGCAGTAGTGGCAGCGTCAGCAACAGGAACAAAGACGGCCTCAACAACTGGGACAGTAGCACCCGTGGTAGCAGTAGCCATAGTGACGGCAGGAACAGGCTGCTCTCAGGCTGCTCAGGCACAGGAACCGAGGCGGCATGCTCGGTTACAGGGACCTCGGGGTTCTCAGGTTCCATTGCTACAATAATCAACAAGCAATAAATCAAAATACGGAAATTATTAAGCTAATCTATCCTAAACAATCGGTTCTAACCTTAGTTCATCAATTAAGGGAAAAAGGGATTACAATTTAAACAATAAAAAGCATAGGATAGACTTACTTGTTGATGAATACCCACAAATGATACAATTAATCCGATAAAAATCACAAATTCGAAATAAATCGAACTTAGCAAACCCTAGACTTCACGAAATCTCCAAATTAATGAAAATAAGTGAGAATATGATAGGGCTTTTGATTAATTGATGCAAATAAAAACTTGGGTAAATGATTTTGGTAGTAAATTGGGCAATAGGCAGATTATAGGTAAGGATTTTAGGGAAATTAGGGTCGAAATAATGAAGAACACAAATTAGAAGAGGATCGAGTATAATTAAGAGGATCGAGAAAAACTCCCTTTATATAGCGCGAAAGTTACTCGATCGAGTAACAGGTTCCCTCGATCGAGCACTTTTTCCCTCAAAACCCCTCGATCGAGTACATTGGGACCACTCAATCGAGTAAATCCTGGCCTTTGAGCTTCCCTTCACTCGATCGAGCATTTGGACTGCTCGATCGAGGTCTTTATTCTCGATCGAGTGGATTTACTACTCGATCGTGTTCTTTTACTTCTGGCACGTACTTCTTGATATTGTCTTTTGCGTACGCTTTTCCTTACCTGCAAAATCGACATAAGATGCATCCCAATAATACCAAAAAAAAATGTCCATATTCGAAAATAATGATCTAAGCTTATTGTCTCTATACTAGTTGTCTAAAAAGCAATAAAAAGTGTTAAATTCAATTGTTTTTACGAATTGCACGGGGTTGCAAACCCGGCTTAGTGTCCAAATAAGCTCAATAGGCCGCAATGGGGCCTCTGACTTGCGGAAATACTCTCAGCAGCGGTAATTTCCGTCTTCTTCTTCCACTTGTATGATCCATCCTTTGGGTTGCGTTCAAACTTGTAATCCTTTGAGCTCTCCCGAACCACGTTGCTTTCATCATTCTCCTTCTTAGCATCGTCTTTCGAGCATGGTTCCCCAGGCTTTAATGACAATGCACCTAATCCTGAACCTGCATAAGAGTCAACAGCAGAATGGTCCTCCATATCGCTCCCGAGTTGGGGCGGAGGTGTAAGAGCGACAATAGATACATCATGCAAAGGAGGTGTAGGCTCAACATCAACAATAGGAACAGCAGATATATCATGCACATAAAACTCCGGCTCAACACTAGCTATAGGAATTGCATAACAAGGTAGAACAAGCATGGGACCCTTATTTGTAGCATATTTAGCAAATACCAGTTCCTCCCCACCCACCTGAAAAGTGAGAGTCCTCAACCCGACATCTGTAACCGCTTGCGCAGTGTGCAAGAACGGTCTTCCCAAAATGATGGGAGTATGTGTATCTTCGGGTATGTCTAACATAACAAAGTCAATTGGGATAAAGAACTTCCTTATTTGCACAAGGATGTCCTCTAAGACTCCTAGAGGTCTCGAGAGGGTACGATCAGCCATCTGGACCGTCATGTTAGTACATTGGAACTTGGTAAATCCTAACCGCTTAGCTAACGACAAGGGCAAAACGCTAACGCTAGCTCCTAAGTTGCATAATGCATTATCAATCAAATGGGTTCCTATGCGACACGGGATTGAAAAGCTACCTGGGTCGGACAATTTAGGTGGACTCCTATTTTGGAGAAGCGCGGAGCACTCCTTGGTCAAAGCTACAGTCTCAGCAGTGTCTACCGATCTCTTACGCAATAAAATTCCACGCATGAACTTTAAGTAAGAGGGTACCTTTAATAGTAGCTCGGTAAATGGGACGTTCACCTTCAAGTCGCGCATGATATCAGTAAATCGCACGAACTCTTTCTCCGTCCTGGCCCGTATCAACCGACCCGGAAATGGGGCGTATTCCTCAGAAGCTCCCTTTCGACTTTCCCAAATAATTTCATTGGTGATCATACGCTTGCTCTTTCCCTTCGATCGAGGACTTTCTTCACCAACAACACTCGATCGAGCAGTGATGTCACTCGATCGAGCACCTTCATCGTTCTGGTTAGTCGATCGAACTCTTTCTCCAGCATGGTCGCTCGATCGAGAGCTTTGATCTCCTCGATCGAGTGATTCCTCTTCATTTTTCCTTGATCGAGCAATGTATCCTCCTCGATCGAAGGCTTCATCGGTGTCAGAACTTGGCACATTGAATTTCGTGCCTGAAACTTCAGGTACAGCAGCATCGTGACCATCATAAGTGAGACCGCTTCTCAAACTGATCATGTTAAGCGTCTCTTTTTTCTTTTCGGGTTGAGATGGCAAATGACCCGGTTACCTAGTCCATTGATTCCCGGCTATTTGAGCAATTTGCGACTCCAAAAGCTTAATCGTCGCATTGTTGGCTTGATCAGATTTTTGCATTTGGATCGCCAATGATTGAATCATCGACTTCAATTCACCAATTTCAGAACTTCCTCCAGATGAGGAACAAGCTTGATTCGGCGTAGGGAACGATGGAGGCTTTTGAAAGCCTTGCTTGTGTGGTGGAACATAGGCTTGCTGCGGCGTAGGAGTAGGATTTAACACATTTTGACTCGACCATCTCAAGTTAGGATGGACGTTACCTTGGTTGTAATAGCCACCTTCTTGCCGATATTGCTGAAACGAACAAACTTGTTCCCTTTCAGCGAAGCAATCAATAGCCGAATGTCCCGGCTCACAGGATCTCTCACAAGTAAGCACCGCTTCATTTTGCAAAAGGTGAACCGTTTGTTGATTCCCCATGCCATTCTTCTCCCATTGATCAAGTCTAGCATTGAACTTGTCAAATTTGGCATCAATGCCATCAGAACTGGTATTAGCAACGGTCCTTGTACCACCCCTTGGGTTACCATATTCAGCATAATGGTTAGCCATCTCTTTAATTAGCTTCCAACCTTTGTCATCATCAACCTCCTTCTGGAATCTACCATTAGCAGCGGCATCCAGAATAGCTCTGTGATCATCGTACAACCCATTGTAGAATTGGTTGCACAAAAACCACGGCTGAAACCCATGGTGAGGAACGGACCTCACTATCTTCTTAAACCGACCCCAAGACTCGAACAGATTCTCTTGAGCAGTTTACTTGGAATTTGTAATCTGCCCTCTCAAGGCATTGGTTCTCTGCGGCGGAAAGTATTTTTTGTAGAACGCAAGAGCCAAAGTAGTCCAGTCAGTAATATCGGCTGCTTCTTTGTCCAGATCCGTCAACCATTCCCTAGCACTATCAGTCAGTGAAAAGGGAAATAGAACCTCCTTGGTTTTGTCTTGAGTCACTCCCTTGAAAGTAGGGATAGACGAACAATAGTCAGCGAAAATCTCCATATGCTTCCTCGGATCCTCCCCTGGCACCCCACTATACATATTCTGTTCGACCAAATTGATGTAAGAAGGTCGAATGTCAAATGTATTCTCATCTTCATCAGTTGTAAGTTTGAAACCCTTGGGAATAGATGCAGCAGTAGGCTCCGAATGACTAGCATTGTTAGGCATCTTCACTGGCATCTCATATTCAACAGGAAAATTAGAACTGTCGAATAAATGGTCAGAAGTACTCAAGTCTTCCTCCTTACGAATCTTCTTTAACTCTCTTTTTCTGCGTAAGAAAGTCCTCTCAGGTTCCGGATCAGCTTCAACTAATTCGTACCTTAAAGACCAGCGCATACACAAACTAAAAGAGAAAAATAAGAACGGTCTTAAGGAATCAGAAATTCCTAAAGACAAGACAGATAAAAAAACAGATAATTAATTGCCTCCCCGGCAACGGCACCAAAATTTGATGTCTGTCGTCAATACACCAAAAATAAACCTAAGTCAACTAACTGGGTAGTCAGCGGAAGTAGGGCCGATCTCCTCAGGGAGGTAACAACTATCTATTATCTAATCTAAGTCACAATATTGGGGGTTTAAATTGGTTTTTGTCTAAACTACGAGTTCAAAAGAGAGAAATAAATAAAAAGAGAAATAAGCAAGAAATATCGAATAAAATCAGATAAAGGGGAAACATGCCAGGAATCGGTCTACCGTGGTAACTACACTATCGAGTTAACTAGGTCGGTCAGTCTATTGATAAGAAGAGCAAGGTTATCTCCTTTCGGTCTCAAACCAATGATTATACCCTTTCGGTCACTAATCGCCCTAAGGTCATCCTAAATAACTTTCGCCCTATTAGGAATCGCCTATCGTATCTAAGCAAGTCTGCCCTACCAATCTTTCGATCTAGGTCGGGGTTAACTAAATAATCGGTCTCCTGCGTGCACTCATTCAACCAATTGACAATTAAACTGCACATAACGATTCTTATCTCAATACTAACCTAACAAGTCAAACCTATCATGATACTACCACGGTTTCCCTCATCCTAGCATATTAATGAAATTAGCTACGCATTCTATCGATGTTGTCAATATCAAGTATCATGGAATAACTAATGGAAAACATATTGTGATTATAAATAAATTGCATAAACTAAATCATGGCAGAGAATTAACAATAAGGAACAAGAGATAAAAGCAACAGTGAAATAAATTAAGATGAAAAGGAGGAAGGGATTACAGTCTCAAGAATTCCGGCGTAAAGAACACTAGATCCAAGCAAATGCAAACCTGAATATAAAGTTACAGTAGAAAGTGTTTAAGAAGTAAACTAAGAGATGATAACTAGATGATAATATTACATGATTGTCTGATTAGTCATGCTAATCATATTTATAACAAAACTAAAGTGTAATTAAAACCTAATGCGTCACATACCTAAGCCCATGACGAAAACCACTCGATCGAAGATAATAGGCCCTTCGATCTAGTAAAAATCCTCAGCATCTTCTCGATCGAGTAACACACCAACTCGATCGAGCATTTCTCCAATAGCGACCACTCGATCGAGCACAGGACAGCTCGATCGAGCACAGGACAGCTCGATCGAGGCCTTCAGCATACACAAACCACTCGATCGAGCACAGGACAGCTCGATCGAGGTCTTCTTCTTCAATGCAACCCGTGATGAATGATAATTTGGCTTTTGGTTTGGCTAAGGGGTGGTTTCACGCTTCCCTATACGCGAGTATATTGTTCCGTCTTCTCCATCTCCTAGATATGCGTGCTTGGGACAGTTTTGGCTTGGTTTTCTCCGTTTCTCGACTTGTACCTACAAAATGGCAATGAAAGTACAAAGTAGCGAATTCGGGGTATAAAGTGACATAAAATCACCTAAATGACATAGAAATGCGTGCCAAACTGGACCATAAAGTCTATATGAAATGCACGCATCATGGCGCAAGGAGGCTAAGTTTAGCCATGTGATGTCTTGTAATAATTTCATCGTTTTAGTAATGGAAAAATGTAGTGGTCTTGTGTGGTATCTTGTTCTCTTTTATGGTGCCCCTTGTGTTCAATCACGACAATCGGTCTTGGAAGACTTGGAGAACTGTTTGGCAAATTTGAATCACCCGTACTTGATAGTGGGGGATTTTAATCAAGTTGAATTGGGAAGCGACAAATTAAGTAAGAACACAAGAACGATAAGTGGAGCATATTAATTCAATACATGGAGAATCAATAATGAACTAGTTGACATACCCTTCAAAGGACCAAGATATAAGTGGTGTAATAATATAAAAGGCGACATGCGGGTGAATGAAAGGATTGATCATGCTATGGGGTCAAAGGATTGGTTGTTTTTGTTTCCTAATACCGGTATAAAGCATTATCCCATTCAAATTTCGAATCATGCTCCCATTGAACTTGATCTACATCTTACCCATAATAACAAAAGGAAACCATATAAGTTGGATGCTTAGGTTCTAGCTCATGAGGAGTGCATTCAGATTATTAAGGAGACATCGGATACGAATATAGCCGGGTCACTGGTGTATAGAATTACAAGGAAAATTGCGCTCATTCGCCACAAGGTAAAGAAGTGGGCACTTGATAAGCGTCTTTTTTGGAGACAAAAATGGAATGACTTTTATTTAGAATTGAAGAAAGGTATAGATATTGCAATTAATGAAGGAAATGAAGAAGTGTATTCGAAAACTAATGAGGAAGTTAAAGAATTTTCAAAAGCGGCTGCGATATTCTGGCGACAAAGGGCAAAATTGAAATAGATGCTGGAAGGAGATACGTGTACTAAATATTTCTTCAACTGGGTTAAGGGTCGAGCAGGAAGAAATTTCATTATGGGGATTAAAGGCGATGATGGAACATGGATATATGACCCGGAGGAGGTGGGTAACATGTTTCAGGAAAACTTTAAGGCATTATATAACCCGATATGCAAAAACAGAGATGATAACAACTTGATAGGCTATCGCACACCTAACAAAGATACCCTTCGGTACAACAAATTAATGTAGTATTTTTAGGGGTCGAATCCACAAGGAAGCTAGGTAGTTATATTAAAATGCTATGGGTAGTTTTACTATCTAGTCGATTTAACGAGTTGTTTGTTTGATTGATGATTAAGATAAAACAATAATAATAATAATAATAATAATAATAATAATAATAATAATAATAATAATAATAATAATAATAATAATAATAATAACAATAATAACAATAATAACAATAATAAT
>JAGPOY010005223.1:0-11188 GCA_018983105.1 Silene uniflora | reverse complement strand
GTTTGATTGTAATAAGTAATTTCTTATGAGGATGAAAGTTAAGTAAGAAAGACCTTAGGACGACTTAAGATCGAAAGATATAGTCGGGTTTAAGGACCGAAAGGTGACAACCCAGTCCTTCCTATCAACGAACTAACCGCCCTAGTAACCCTAGTTGCAGACGACACGGTGGACCGAACCCCTTGCATGCTCCCCTCTTTCTCTGATTTAAACTTATTTTTCTCGCTTTTATTTTACTTTTCCTTACAATCTTATTTAGTTAATTAATTGAATCACAAAACCCCCAGATTTAGTTACCGACAGACAAAAACACATAGATAAAAAATAGCCTCCCTGTGGAGATCGATCCTACTTACCACTAGCTTCTGTTAGTAGTTTTAGGTTTATTTTTGGTACAATAACGACACGTATCAGGTTGCTTGGACTAAAGAGAATCAATGCAAGTTTTGTCTTTCAAGCATTTCATCAAACATAAAGTATGCATAAGACTAGATAACATCAAAACAAGTTTAATTAATCAATTAACCCTCAACATCAACATGTATTCATCCCAACAATCATTCCCCTAATTACCCATTTACCCTAGTTAGGTAACTACTCACTAATCATGATGGTGAAATTGCAAGTAATAGATAAAGAGTAACTAACATATGAAAACATGATGAATGATCAAAGAGATTAACAAGTAATTAAAGAGGGATTAGAGATTGTACCAACTTAAGGAAATTGAACAATAATGGAAATAAGAAGAAACCCTTTGATAAATGAAGAGATATCAATTCTCCAATTACAACCCAAGTATTCTTCAATCTAATCTATGAATGTTGTTGAAAGATTAAGCTAAATTAAAGAGTGATTAAAGATTTAATTACAATTGATCCAAGGTAATTAGTCCTAATTTACCCCTAATTCTCCCTATTAGGCTAATGAGGAAGAGAGGGTATTTACACTAAGTGCTAGAATTAGGTTAAGTAGAGGTGGAGTATCGTTCAAGGACATGGTGGAGTAATTAGGGGCAGCTCGGGTCGCAAGGAAGTCGTCCCGGGATTTTGTACCTTGGACCCGCTCGGGTCGCTAGAAAGTCGCTCGGGTCGAGCTTAACCCGCCCGACTTCTCTCCAAGTCGCCCAGGTCCGGGTACAAATGCCCCTTTTTGCTTCGTCGTGCTGCAAAACCCTTGGGGGTGTCCTCCTTGCCCGTGGGGGCTTCTCCACTTAGCTCAAATTCTTCACGTAGGCCTTTGGTTACGTCTCCTCTACATGCTTGGCCCCTGAATGTCGTCCATTTAGCTCCAAAATGCTCTTAATTGCGCGTAGTTTGGCTCCTCCGCCTACAAGCAAGCACAAATCCGATAAAAAAGCAAATAGGAAGCTAAAGAGGTCAGAAGGACCCTAATAAATGCATAAAAGCATGTAAAATGGAGTTCGTTAAGGAGGTTAAAGTGTAACTATTATGGTCACATCACCGTACCGTAGATTATTTTCCTTAGCTACTTAGCCTTAACCGGCTATGCTAACACTACGCATACCAAACTCCAATGTCAAATTCATAATGCAAATCTGCTTGTTGGAAACCCAGAAGCTAATGGTGCCTCCGCTAAGAAAGAATACCCTACCACTTGTAGAAATGACCATCTACATTGGTAAAAACAATTTGCATAACATTATCCCTCTACAACCGAAGGAAAACCGACAAAGGACAAACCATAATTCATGGTTAAATTTATACATTTTCACACTTGCCTAATAGCTTGACAAGGATTAGTACTAGCTATACTAGTATACTTATTCAACTTGTTAAACCGCAATAATTAAGCCCTTGTGAAAACCCGAGTCATGACTCCACTTTCACTATTAAATAAAAGCGTCAGACTCGACCATTGAGAGTATTAACCGGATAATAATAATCATACACTCACCCTTGATCCTAATACCAAGGATCAAGTTACCTCCCCCATGTTCTTCATAGAAGAACACGATAACAGAACCAACTTTTACAAGGTAATTTTCCTTGAACCAAATCATGATGTCTGAAGTCCACATAACCAGATCTTGACAACATCCCGAATCAATATACTATGGCTACTGGTTGAGCCATACGAATATCTGTATTATGCCACTCAATCCCGCATGTCCATTTATTGATAAAAATTAACACCAGAAGGCAAGCTATTGTAAGAGAAAAGAAACTACATCACCATGCAAATGCACATCATGAGAATATATATAATTAATCCATCCATGACTTCCCCATGACTCATTCTTTATCACATTAATCAAAACATGATCAAGGCTTTGGCCTCATACAACCAAATAATAATCCGTGAAACATGGTGATGCATTTACACTAATAAAAACATGTTTGTATCAAAATTCATCTATATAAAACTGACGTGATACAAATTTTGATACAAACAAACAAAACCTTGCCTTCAATCATTTCCTTGTAAAGTTAGTAATTATAAATAATCACCACGAATACCGACATATAATATCATATTACCAAGCACAACTTTAAAGATGATGCGTATCAAAACTACTTATCTAACTTAACATGTAAAATAAGTAAATACAGAGTAATACTTATCTGGGTGATGATGTCTTCATCATTGATATGATCTTGTGTGGCCATACACATAACAATTACGCAACTAACCGTTGTCCACGGAATAGTTCCGTACTGAACTACCATGTGAACTAAACCGCATAAATATGTTGAGTTTTATTAAATCATAGGAAGTAGAAGACATTAACCAAGGAAGTAAGGAAAATGCGGTTGGAAGTTGTTTTTCATTAATTGAGATTTGTTGTGTTGATTTACAAAGAGTAAAAACTGCACATATACAGCCAGGCATACATGCAAGGACCTCTGGACAGAGAGGAGAACTGGACAACCTAGCAGTTGACTCTATAAGAGCTATGTCACTTCTTTTTACACATTACAGTAAACTAGGATTGTACTTTAAACCTTAAACTAAGTAGGAAGCTTCTTTAGATCCTTCTTTCTATGGTGTGGCATTTGTACTGTTGGACTTTCAGATGTTGCATCAGAATTGCAGTCTTTTCTACACTCCCCCTCAAGATGAGAGTGGAGGTTTGCTGAAACTCCCATCTTGGAAAGTAAGTAGTGATGTTGGGATACTGAACATGACTTAGTGAACACATCAGCTACCTGATCCTTAGTGCTAACATAGGATGTAGTTAAGAGGCCCTGCTGAATTTTTTTCCCTAATGAAGTGACAATCCACTTCAATGTGTTGAGTGCGTTAATGGTACACTGGGTTTGCAGCAATGGCAAGGGCTGCCTGATTGTCACATTTGAGGTGTGCAGCCCCTAAATTCTCGAGTCCTAAATCCTGAAGAAGATGGTACAGCCAGGTTACTTCACAAGTTGTCATGGTCATGGCCCTGTATTCAGCCTCTGCTGAGGAACGAGACACCACAGTTTGCTTCTTGGATTTCCAGGATATAGGTGAATCTCCAAGGAGAATACAGAAGCCAGTGGTTGATCTTCTACTAAAAGCACGTGAGGCCCAGTCAGAGTCACAGTAAGTAGTTAACTTAGCTGCATAATTGCTGGCAAAGAGGACACCTTGACTTGAAGCAGACTTCAGGTATTTCAGAACCTGTATGGCAGCTTGCTTATGGTCAAATGTTGGAGTTTGAAGAAACTGACTGAGGAGCTGGATAGAGAAAGCAATGTCTGGTCTAGTGATGGTCAGATAGATTAGTTTTCCAACTAACCTCCTGTAGATGTCTGGTTGAGGAAGAGGTGTTCCTTTGCCAGGTTCTAGCTTAATGACATGCATGGTTGACAGGAAGGTGAAGTGCCTTAGACTTGTCAACTCCAAAAGTCTTGAGTAGGTCAAGTGTGTATCTCTTCTAAGAGACAAATATCCCTGCATTGTTTCTTTCCACTTCTATACCCAAGAAGTATTTGAGTTCACCTAAGTCCTTCATATGAAATGAGGAGTTCAGGTGATCTTTAAGTGCTTGAATTTCAGATGAATTGTCCCCAACTATGACCATGTTATCAACATAGATGAGAACTACAGTGGTACTGCCATGTTGTTCTTTTACAAACAGTGAGTGATCTACTTGAGACTGCTTGAAGCCATAGATAAGTAATGCTTGTGACAACTTTGAAAACCATTGCCTAGGAGCTTGTTTGAGACCATAGAGGGATTTCAATAATTTGCATACTCTCCCTGTAGGGTCTTTATGCTCCCCCTGACCAGGAATGGTCAGAATACCATCACAGTATCCTGGGGGAAGCTTCATGTAGACATCTTCAGTCAAATCCCCGTGAAGGAATGCATTTGCTACATCCATTTGGCATGTTTCCCAATTTTTGATGGATATAATGGCCAGAAGAGCTCTTACTGTTGACATTTTAGCCACTGGGGCAAATGTCTCATCATAATCAACAAGCATCTTCTAAAGCCCTGAACAACAAGTCTTGCCTTATGTCTTTCAATGGATCCATCAGAATTGTATTTAGTCTTGAAAATCCATTTGCACCCTATTGACTGTCTTCCTTTTGGCAAATCTGTTAGTTTCCAAGTGTGGTTGTCATGGAGTGCTTGGAGTTCAAGATTCATAGCTTGAACTCACTTGGTGTCCTGAACTGCTTCTTGAAAAGTGACAGGATCAATACATGGGATACTGGAGCAAGCAAGGCCTGCAAAAGAGTCATCTAAGTGAAGTTGGATCACATTGGCAATGTGAGTAGGTGCCATAACAGGATTGTTAATTATGTAGTCTTTGGCCCACTCAGGGGCTCTCCTTTCTCTACTTGGTCTTGATTGTGTGTCAGGAGGATCAGTGACAGAGACATCAGATTCTGATGCAGATTCAGTGGTTGATGGTGGAACCACATTGATTGGAACATCTTGTGAAGTAGCAGTGTCAAGATGGACAGGCGAGTCTTCAATTGGAGGGTTGACTTGAGGTAGATATTATGCTGATTGTAGAGAGGGAAGGAACTGAGCAAAGTTTCTGATCTTGCAAGGAAACACCCCCTCAAAGAATTTCACATCTCTTGACACAAGGACAGTCTTTTTGACTATATCATAGACCCTATATCCTTTCTGAGACATGGGATACCCAATGAAGATACAAGGGATGCCTCTGGGTTGAAACTTGTCTTTATCTCTACTGGGGTTGTGTACCATAGTCAAACGGCCAAAGACTTTTATTCTATCATAACAGGGAGCTTTGCTGAACAGAATTTCGTAAGAAGTTTTATTGTTTAGGAGAGGAGTAGGGAGCCTGTTAATTATGTATGCTGCTGTAAGCACACAATCACCCCAAAAAGACAGAGGTAAGCCTGAACTGAACCTTATAGCCCTGCTGATCTCAAGTAAATGTTTGTGCTTTCTTTCCACAACTCCATTTTGTTGGGGTGTATCAATACAACTAGTCTGTTGCCATATACCTTTGGACATAATAAACTTTTTACTGTCCCCTTCTATGAGTTATAGAGCATTGTCAGACCTTAAAGTTTTAATGGTTCTACCAAACTGATTTTTAACAAACTTATAGAACTGAACCAGGAGTTGTGCTACCTCACACTTGTGTTTCATAAGAAAAACCCATGTAGCCCTAGACTTATCATAAACTAAAGTTAAGAAGTGTTTTTGTTTGTTCCTTGTTTCTTTTCTGTATGGACCCCAGACACCTATGTGAACAAGGTTAAAAATGGCCGCTGCTTTTGTTTTGCTTATAGGAAAGGGGAGTATGGTTTGTTTTGCTATGGAACATGTGATGCAAATATTTTGAGAGGTTTGTTTCACTATTGTAGAAATACTAGAAATGTGCTGCAGTCTGTCATTGCTTGCATGTCCCAGTCTAAGATGCCAAATATTAGGATTTTTGTCATTAATAAGAGGCAATTCAGTACATAATAAGTTATCTGGTGCATTACAAGCAGTGAAAATTATGTCACCAGATAATTGTCCTTGACTAGGAATAACATTAGGACAAACAACATTACAAGAGGCGGAATTTTTCATCACAGCATAGACATTAGGTAACCTAGGGTGTGGGGTGATAACTTTGTTTTTTAAATAGTAAACACCCTTGTGTCCTCTGCCAAGCCCCCTAATCTTCCTGGTTTGAGAGTCCTCTATGACACACAAATTCTCATAAAATACCACTTAACAATGTTCATCTCTTGCCAATTTTTGAACAGATAAGAGGTTGTGTCTAAAGCTTGGTACATAAAACACATTATGTTTGGTAATACCATTGTCAAATTTATAGGACCCTGTGTGAGAAACAAGAATTGTTTCTCCATTTAGCAGGTTTATTTTTGGTTTATTTCTCAATTCCCTTTTATTTTCCAGAATGTTTAGGTTAGAAACCATATGATCTGATGCAGCAGTGTCTATGATCCATTCAATAGAAGTGTTGGAGGCATTACTACAGTTTAGGGTACTCTTACCTGCAAAGTTTGCCTCCCTTTCATCCTCAGTTTCAGGGTAGCTTGCTCCTTTTCCTTTGTGGGAGTTCATTAGCTGCTCAAATTGGTGGGTAGTTAAGGTAATGGTGCTTCCCATGTCACATTGTCTATCTCCCATCATGGCATTAGCAGCCTTCCCATGTCTTGGAAATGAATTATGTCTCCCCTTGTGCATTCTTGACTTGTACCCTTTGGAACTGGAACCTTGTTGCATCTTCTGGCGCTTATATGACTGAGATTTTTCTGGAACTCTGAGAGACACTGGATGGTCATCAGGATATCCAATGATTCTCCAATGATTCTCCGGCATTTTTCTTTGACATGACCGTTTCTGGTGCATATTGGACAGGGAGGTGCACCTGCTGATTCCTTCTGTTCATCATTGCTTCCAGCATAGAAAGCAGAGTTGTCTCTGTGTCCACCTTCTCAGATCCAGAGCACTTGTAATTTCTTCTCTGGGCTGCCTCATGCTGAAAGATTGCAGCTGCCTCTTCTACAATGGGAAGAGGGGTCATCATGAGAACATGACTTCTCATTATGGCATATGAGGAGTTTAGCCATTTATGAACTAACACAGTTTCCTTTCATCTTGCTCCTTGTGCTGAGCATCAAGCCAAGCATTGACCTCTGGGGTGACTTGAGTCACAGGTGGCCAATCCTGCATGATCTCAAGACTTTGCCATAGGATTCTTAACTCAGTAAAGTATTCAGTGATGGATCTGTCAGCTTGTGAGAGATCATCCAGCTCTCTGTTGAGCCTGAATTTCCTTGCAACATTGCTTACAGATAACTGGGTTCAAAGAAAATCCCAGATCCCCTTTGCTGTCTTAGTATACATAATGGATCTCTTGATTTGTTTCTCAACATTGTGCATGATCCATCTGATGAGCAAGCAGTTGTAAGTGTCCCAAGCTGCTTTCTTGAGAGGATCATTAGTAGGCCTCTTCACAACACCAGTGAGAAAACCCAGGTTCCTCTTGGAACAAATGGCAATCTCCATCTGGCTCTTACATTCCAGGTAGTTTTCAATACCAGTGAGTTTGGTATCTACTACAACTGGATGAGTACTTTTAGCAGGATGCAAGTACAAAGGGTCAGTTGGATCCATGTTGAAAGATGGAGCAGAAGGGGTTGGAGTTACTGTGACAATGTTGT
Organism: Silene uniflora; assembly: GCA_018983105.1. Classification (NCBI taxonomy): domain Eukaryota; kingdom Viridiplantae; phylum Streptophyta; class Magnoliopsida; order Caryophyllales; family Caryophyllaceae; genus Silene; species Silene uniflora. The sequence continues at coordinate 3,572 of JAGPOY010005223.1, read as the reverse complement.
CAGCAGTTGTTTGGATTATTCATTTGTGTTAACCATTTTGTTTGAATGGTTTGTAAGATAAGTTTGTTTCAGAAGGTTGTGTTGGTGTGAATTTGATTGAGGAGCACTGCCTCTTAAATAGGCAAATGCTTCGTACAGATGTGGTTGTGCATCAGTAAATACTCTCCTTGGTGGTTATCAGTCTCCTCATTCCAAGAGCTCTAATACCATGTTGAGTTTTATTAAATCATAGGAAGTAGAAGACATTAACCAAGGAAGTAAGGAAGATGCAGTTGGAAGTTGTTTTTCATTAATTGAGATTTGTTGTGTTGATTTACAAAGAGTACAAACTGCACATATACAGCCAGGCATACGTGCAAGGACCTCTGGACAAAGAGGAGAACTGGACAAACTAGCAGTTGACTCTATAAGAGCTATGTCACTGCTTTTTACACATTACAGTAAACTAGGATTGTACTTTAAACCTTAAACTAGTAGGAAGCTTCTTTAGATCCTTCTTTCTATGGTGTGGCATTTGTACTGTTGGACTTTCAGATGTTGCATCATAATTGCAGTCTTTTCTACAAAATACATAAACAAATTCAAGAATTGTAACCAGAGTGTACCAAAGTTCCATATTTCTACGTTCCTCTCACATGCCGATATAATCATCATCTCTTTAATCATTATTCTTTTCATACTATCAAGCATCACATGAAAGTTGAAACATAGAAATTACATAGGTAAGCATATCTTATAGGATTGCAGTGGCGTTCAAGATATCCTCATTGTCATGAATCTGTTACCGAACATCTCATGAACCAATATGGTTATCATCATCATCCCCGATTGTCTAATTCAAGAACTTGCAATTTCAATCTTTGCATCAATTCTAGATTTTGATACCGTCTCGTCAACCGGGCGCGATTCATACATGACCAAATTTCACTTATCTGGGAATTATACCACACACATTATCCCGTGGGCATTAAGTCGCAAGAGACACTCTTCCCATCATTACACATAGAGGACATGCAGTACTCACGCACACACAAAATTTATTGTATGTACCAGATAATATATACCATGTTGAATTCCTGATATAATCACGATTCACGTAAGATAATCCAAAACAAAATTATGGAACCCACAAACCAACTTCTCTGATTTCTTTCCAATGTTGATATCTTGTATATTGATCCCGCCATTATCACAAAACGATAAATACTCTTAGGAATGTTTGAAAAATAGTATAGGGTAACAATTAATGATCGTATACACTTGGATATCAATCGAATCACGAAGAGCACGCTTTCCTTTAGAGTATTTCGACCCTATTTCATGCCTTGGATTACACGAAATCCCTTGTAGGTTAAGACGGTTGAGGCCCTCTTCGTCTAGACAAAGATAAAGAGAATACTTCATGGAGTTTTATAATTTTCTTTGTAATGTCAAAATCTGAATTTTCCCTGAGAATGATTTTAATCTCACATTTGTCTCTATATATAACTTTTGTATATAAGAGTATAACATGTCAAGTATGGATAAGATTTGCACGCACGTTTTCCACCAAAACCAACAAAGCAAACTAACAACCGCCAAAGTCACACACTTATTACGCAGTTACAAATAATGTCAATCCCGATATGGGACATAGAATATCCCTTAAACACATGATAAATACATTTATCACAACCTTATCCATATAACACATGAACTCGACAATTCCGATTATATGAGCGTACACTCCGTACTCCCCGACTCACATTATATCAATTTCGAGCTCAAACCGATTTCAACTTGAAAACCCGAATACACGTATTACATTCATGTCGGGGTTAGATGGTATAACTACTACTGGTGATGGAGCAAGGGGTTAGTACTTAATAGGAATGCATTTCGTAGGATAAAAATTTAGAAGTTTTTAGTTAAAATTTTCATGCTTTTATCAAGTTGACCTTATACCAATTCGTTCCTAGTGTTTTTCACCGTTGATAACTTTTTTGGAGTTTACTGATTACTTTTACTATCTAAGTTAATCTTGGAAAAAGTATGTATGCTTAATGAACCTTAAATAAAAAGAAACTGATCGTTGATGTACAACATATGACATAGGTTGTAGTACTCATCTTTTATGTTGCTTTTATGCTTTAGCTTTGATTATGCATGTATGTGTGTAAGTGTAACCCTCCTTTAATTTTTTGTGTTTAAACAGGTGAGGATAACCACTAATTCAGAGCTATGGCATATATGCGTTTTTTAATGTAGTCATTTTTTGAAGAGACAATGCTTAGTGTAATCTGACATACAATTAGAAGACTATGTATTATTAAGGTACAAAGTAATAAGGTAAGCGGCAAGGTTACTGAACTAGTCACTAGTAGTATGAGTGCCCGGCTTGACTCGGGTTACCTCTATTTAACATTAAAATATTTTTTCAATTAACTAAAACTATTTTAAAGTTGCATAACTCAAAAATTAATCATTAATATATGTTTCTATGATATGAAGAAATACGATCGGCTGGGGCTAATTCAAATCCCTCAGGTAAAATAAGAACAGCCCCGACATTCAATCTCCCTTTCTTGCCGTTAGCAAGAACTTGTTTTAATTGCATATCATAAGGAATTCGAACAACTGCTTCAAATACAGTATCCGGAAGAATCGCTTGGGGAACCTCAATATCCACGGGCTTGTTAGCTAAATGGCAATTAGCACATACAATGCGCCCAGTCGCTTCTCGCGGATTTTTATAGCCTTGCTGGGCAAAAATGGGATACGCGTTTGAACTGAAGGGCTTAGTCATTATATATATCATGAGCGAGACGGAAATGAATCGAGTAATCTGTTCTTTTATCCAAGAAAAAGTATTTATAGTTTGCATTTGCATGGTCCAATCATTTATCCCGAAAATTTCTACAATAAATTGGGTAGGTTGCTAGTATAGTTTCCTATCCGCGATTCTGCTAGAGTATATCTTAAAATTTCAATGAAATAAATTATAAGACAAATTCACTACTCCCACTATTTATAAAAAATTATGACTTTGTTTTTGAATTTGCATATTAAAATCAATTTAAAATGTCCTTAGCAAGGATCGAACCTTTGAAGTTCCTTGTTCATGTCCATCGCACAATGTTATTGATTTAAAACTATATAGTATTCCGTATAATTAATTTATATAGATTTATTTAATTACATTGAAGTGCCTTGTTTTCTGAAATATATAGGCTCTGTTTGGCAAAACTAACTGAAAAGGTAGCTGAAACCTGAAAAGGTAGCTGAAAACTGAAAAGCTAACTGAAACCTAAAAAGGTGACTGATAAGGTAGCTGAAAATTATGAACTGATAAGGTAATTGATTATGTGAAAAGATGTTTGGCAAACTAACTGAAAAGGTAACTGATTTTGATAAAATGACGTAAAAGGATATGATAATTATTTAATAGTATGGATTTAAGGGGTAAGAAGGGAAATTCAGGTCAAAACAGGTACCTGAAATCTCAAATGCTACTCTAGGTAGCATTTCATTTCAGGTAGCTTATTTGCTTAAATAAGCTACTTGCCAAACGCGTCAAAAGAAATAAGGTACCT
>JAGPOY010005222.1:0-11188 GCA_018983105.1 Silene uniflora | reverse complement strand
CTCCACATGAGTCATAGATAGGAGCTTCATACTTCCATCTTAGCTCTTTTTCCACCAATCCAACATCCGCTTTGAAAGTGAATCTTTCATATTCGCAAAGGCTAAGAGTATTCGGTTTACTCAACCTCATATCCTCTTCATCAAATACCACACTTTCATATTCGCAATCATACATAGTGGTGGATTGGTTGGTTGACTCATAGGTACTTTCAAGATCATCTTCACAAGGGTCATGTATGATAGCTTCATAATGCCCCTCAAACTCTTCCTCTTCATTATTCTTTTCATCAATAGGCTCTTGGAAAGGTTTCAAGTGAGCCAATTGAGTCTCCAACCTTTGCCCATACTCCACAAGGTCATTTAACAACTTATCCTTTTCTTTACTCTCCTTTTGCACTTGCTCAAAGAATTGTTGTTGACTTTGAAGCATTTGTAGTACCAAGGTTTACACATGAGGGTTTTGGTTGTTGTTATGATGTTGTTGGGTGTAAAATTGGCTAGGTGAATGATTGTGGAAGGTTTGGTTTTGTGAGTTATGTTGTTGTGGGTGGATATTTGGGTTTTGACATGAAAAAATGGGGTAATAGTGGGAGTTTTCATTGTTGTGAGGGAAATGCATGAGTTTGCTCCTCAAATCCTCTATACCCATTGGAATTGTACCCAAAAGATCCATCATAGCAAGGCACGTCGTGTGTGAAGCCTTGCATCATTGTTGTTGTTTGAAAGAAAGTAGCAACTACAAAACGCAAACAACTCGAAAACGGTAAAAACAACCTTGAGGAACAAGGTTAAAACACAACTAAAATAGACAAACAAGAAAGAACTTAATCACATAACACCGTCCCCGGCAACGACGCCATTTTGATGTGGGTAAAAGTCGTCGCACCCAATCAAACACATTTGTAACTCAACACACAAACAGATAGCGAGTAAGTCGAGGTCGATCCACGGGACGGTGAGCTTTGGGTTCTTAGTTTATCTATCCTAATCATGCAAGTGTCACAATTATAGGGAGTTTGTAAACTAAACTAATGCAAGTAAGTAAATAGCAAGGATTAAAATAATAAGAAGGAAAACTAGGAAGAGTGGGTTCATATGGGTAATCAAATGGTGGAACACATGTAATCAAGTATTGTGTAGATTGATTGAGGTCACGATGAAATAGGGTCGAGGCTTTCGATCTTACAACCCTTAGGTCGGAAAGGGTTAGTTATTACCCGTACACCCTAACTTCCCTACTATGTTCTATGCACGTCTAACCCAACATCGAGGCGTTACGATCTTATGATGGGGATTGAAAGCCGTCTAGCAAGCCTTGAGGCATTACGATCTTACAAGGTATGCGCAACATAGAGAATCCATGCAAGTTTTGTCATTCAAGCATTTCATCAAACACATAATATGCATAAGACATATATGACATAATAACAATTTAATCAATCAATCAATCAATTTCCAACATCAACTTGTATTATATATTTATATTCACCCTTTGATATTCCCCATAATCCCCCACTAATCCTAGCAAGGTCACTACTCACTCATTCTCATATGGGTCATGCAATCAATGGTGTCAAACATCTTAGCATGAACAAACGTGGTGAATAAGTAAGGAAAGGAACAACTTAAATAAAGATGAACAAGTAAATAAAAGGGATTCAGAATTATACCAAACAATAAAGGAGATGAACATAAATAAAGGAGAATCCTTGTATAAAGATGAAGACTTGTCACCAATCTTCAATCATAAACCCAAGAGATTCAAGACTAATCTAATGAACAAGTATTGAAAGATTGAATGTTGAAAGATTAATATTAATTGTGGAAAGATTGAAGAACTACTCGTAATCTATTCTAAGGAGGCTTATGCTAAACTAAGGAGGCATAACCCTAGAATTATCACAAGTTGGGTATTTATACTAAGTACAAGATTAGGTTAAGTAGAGGTGGAGTGTCGCTCAAGGTCATGGCGGAGTATTAGAGGCAGCTCGGGTCACAAGGGAAGTCGTCCCGACTTGTTATTCTTCGGGCCCGCCCGACCTAGATGGAGGTCGCCCGGCCTCGGGTCGGGGTCGCCCGACCTGGCTCCTGGTCACTCGGCCTATAAGTGTAATCGCCCAATCTGCTTCAAAACCAGCGCGACTCAGCTCCTAGCCCGTGGAGGCTCCTCGACTTAACTCCGTTTCTTCACTTAGGCCTTTGGTTATGACTCCTCTACATGCTTGGTTCTTGGGTGTCGTCCATTTAGCTCCGAAATGCTCTTAAATGTGCGTCGTTTGGCTCCTCCGCTACAAGTAAGCACAAAACCAATAGAAAGCAAATAGGAAGCTAAAGAGGAAGAAAGGACCCTAATGAATACATAAAAGCATGCAAAATGGGGTTCGTTAAGGGGTTAAAAGTGCAACTATTACGGTTACATCAGAACTTCTTCAATGACATAGCTCAAGCTTGCTATATCATTACTTGGAAAGATGCTTGAAAGATATCTCATAAATCGTCAACGCTTGCTTGTAATATGTTTGTAAGACTTCAATTGATTTGTCAATGTTATAGCTAGCCAAGCTATAACTCTACTTGAATAACATGAAGTATTCTAAGACAACTCAACAAACAAATACGAGCATACATAACATTAATATTAAAAGCATATACTTATCATTTATCAAAACTTAATCATATACCTATATGGTCCAACAAATTCCCCCTTTTTGATGATGACAAGTCTCTTATCGATTTGTGACTAAGCGTAGTTCCCCCTCAACAAGACACTATAAAAGTTATAGCAAAGTCGAACGCAAGAACTAGACTATTTATAGCAAAGTAAGCATCTAAGGACCTTAAGAGATAAAACGTTACGACAAGGAGCAAGCTTAGGCAATTACTTAAATCATCGATCATTTCTTTCCCCCTCTTGGCATCATTGAAAAGACGAGAACAAACATAAAATGCTAGGGTGATATCGAGCGAGACAAATTTAAGCATGTAAATAGACATCATTTAAACGAAACATAACTACCATAAGCATGCAAAATAAAATATGTCGTTAATACAAACCGAATGATGTACTAATGCCAAAGGGCCAAATAGAAGTACGATAATAAAAAGTTAAGTTTTATGCCAAAATGGGCCGAATAGTGCAAATAGGAAAGCGAAAGTTTGAGGCTAGCAAAAGGTAAGCAAATAAAAGGCAAGGCATGGGACGGGTTTAGGGTTTCCTGAGAATGGCACGAATAGTAGCGACAACGTCATTCCGAGACCAATGCTCCAAATCATCAAGACGATCATGGCAACGACGAACATAATCCGATTGAGCAGTGAGGCAACGATCAAAATTAAGTACCTTCATTGATAACGCCTTTGTCGCCTCAAGAACCAAAGCCACGTCTTTCCGAATAGCTCGACCCGAGGCCATTAACACACCTCCTTGGCTAGTCAAATTAGCCACAGAAATCGATTGCTTGACGGACTCATGAATGCACGAATCCACAACCCTTCTTACCTCCTCAAGTCGTTCCTCCATTGCCTTAATGTTCGACACAACAAGATCGTTACCACGCCCAAGTGTAACCGGGTTCACAACCCTTTCCTTGTCCAAACCCGACACAATAGTTTCCAACAACCGAGTTTGAGTCTCCATTATAGCACGCATATCATTCATATAACCATCCAATTTGACCGCAAGAGTATGATTATCATTCGATTTCTCAACAACCTCTCCCTTAGCCCGAAAGATCAACTCCGGACCAACCGCGGCTATCTTCATATACTTAAGCACAACATCACACATCTCGTCCTTATGCAATACACCATAGCTTTCCCGATCAATAACCCCCTTGCTCTCCAACATACTAGATATCCAAACCCCGTAAGGCAAGTCCAATGTAGTATAGAACTTGTCCTCGGAGGCTTGAATACTAATCTGAATTATTCGATGAAAAACCAACAAAGCAAGATTCACTTTTTGCCCCTCCAACCACCGAAACAACAACACCATTTCATAGCTACTCATTTTATCCCTACCACCTCTACGCGGAGCTATGGTATTCCACACGAAATTCAACAAAAAATTCAATTTGGGTGTAAACAAACCCGTGAGATTGTTGCTTGTACCCGTGGCCTCATGATCAAAAGACCGTTTAATAATCAATTTTTCCTCCTCCGAAATTCCAGCCCATTCAGTACTCGGATTAATTTCCACCCCATCATCAGGGACCGAAAACAGAGTACCGAACTCCGAAGTAGAGATCGAAACAGGGGTACCATTAACAACCACATGCAAGGTGTTTGATTGAAGCGAAATAGAGGAATAAAATTGCAATACCTCGATTGGGTAAATAGGACCCGAGAAAGCAGCGATTTCAGACCATCCTTGAGCAATTAAAATCGAATCAAAGAAGCTTAAAGCATCAATCTTTCGATACCAAGATGGAGGATAGGCTCGAACTCCATGAATGTGATAACGGAAGATGTTATTGATCCGCTCTCGCTCTGTTTTGGTGAGTCGAAGCTTGTCTAACCCGGCCAATGTAGCATTCGGCATGAATTCCTTGAACAGGAGGCGACGAGAACCGACCCGAGGAGCACATGCAAGCACCACGTCATCAACACCGCCGTCGCTTACAACTGGAGCCTTCCCCTTATTGAGCTTGCGACGTTTGCCCTCAAGATCCGTCTCGTCTTGATGCGGATTGATGTGGGATTGACTCGGTTTAGGGTGAGTTGGAGTGGTGGATTTTGGTTGATATCGGGTGTTGCATGATGAGCGTTTGGGTGGCTCGGTCTTAGAGTTGGACCGGGTAGAGAATCGAGTTTGTGGGGGAGTCATGGCGATTGTGAGAGTTTGAGTGTTTGTGTCGGTTTTGTGATGGAGATGGGTGAGGGAGATGGAGTATAAATATGGTTAAAGGGTGGAGTGTTGTAGTTGAAATAGGAAAGTGAATATAGGGTTTTGATTGTTTCGGTCAAACCGAAATTATTAAGGTAGGATTTCCTCTTTTTGTTTTTTATGGTAAAAGATATGTATATGATAGATTTTGGCAAAGTATAAAATATAGGATATTATTTGGTAAAAGATAAGGAAAGATATATAATTCTTAAAAAGATATAAGAAGATTTTACCAAATATTCGGTTCATATATTGACATAAAATATAATGACTAACAAATAGAGATATTTCTATAAAATAATAAATATTTAAACATAAATAAACATGCAACGATAAATACGGACACAGTCATACAATCTCGTCTAATTCTAGCCAGTCATTTAAGGAAATAAAATAGGTGTGACAAGTTTAACTGCCACCGATTAAACTAATTTCCAATCGTAATATCTCAAAACGTTCTCTAGCTAACGCTTTGGTAAAAATGTCAGCCCATTGTTTTCCAGTACTACAAAATTCAAGTCGTATGTTGCCCTTATCTACATGATCCCGTAGAAAATGGTGTCTAATATCTATGTGTTTGGTCCTTGAGTGCTGTGTAGGGTTCTTATATATAATAATTGCACTCGTATTATCACATAGAATAGGTATACAACCTACATTAATACCATAATCACATAGTTGTTGCTTAAGCCATAAAAGTTGAGAACATACCAAACCTGCAGCGATGTATTCGGCTTCAGCAGTAGATAGAGCGACTGAATTTTGCTTCTTAGACCCTCATGTAATAATGCATGGTCCAACAAACGTAACAATGCCGGAAGTACTTTTCCGTCAAGTGAACAACATGCATAATCTGCATCTGAATACCCTATGAGATCGAAATTGCATTCCATAGGATACCATAAATATAATTTAGATGTACCAACTAAATACTTCAAAATTCTCTTAACTGCCATCATATGCGATTTTTTAGGGCACGATTGAAATCGAGCACACACACATGCACTAAACATAATATCTGGCCGACTTGCAGTTAAATAGAGAAGTGAGCCAATCATACCTCTGTAAGTTGTCTCATCGACAGACTTACCATCTTCATCTCTAGTCAATGACTTATTAGCAATCTTAGGAGTTGGCTTAGAGGTAGAATTTTCCATACTGAATTTTCTGAGTAGCTCTTTGATGCATTTTTGTTGGCGTATCATTATGCCTTCACTCGTTTGTTGAATTTGAAGTCCAAGGAAGAACTTGAGTTCTCCCATCATGCTCATTTCGAATTCTGAGGTCATCAACTCTGAAAAATACTTGCACAAACGATTATTAGTTGAACCAAAAATAATGTCATCTACGTAAATTTGAATAACTAATAAGTCGGAATCTTCAGATTTTAAGAACAAGGTTTTGTCGACAGATCCTCTTTTAAAACCACTATCAAGAAGATATTTTGATAATCTGTCGTACCAAGACCTTGGTGCTTGTTTCAAACCATATAAAGCTTTATCTAATTTAAAAACGTGGTTTTGAAACTTGCTATCAAGAAAACCTGGAGGTTCCTCAACAAAAACCTCTTCATTCAAATATCTGTTAAGAAATGCAGTCTTAACGTCCATCTGATACAATTTAATTCCTTTGTGAGCTGTAAAGGCAATTAAAAGCCTAATAGCCTCAAGTCTGGCTACGGGAGCGAAGGTTTCATCGTAGTCAATTCCTTCTTGTTGATTGTAACCTTGCACAACCAATCTTGCTTTATTGCGCACAATAACTCCCGCATCGTCCAGTTTATTTCTAAAAACCCATCTAATACCAATAATAGTTCGATCTTTAGGTCTTGGAACTAGATGCCAAACTTTGTTCCGTTCGAACTGTTGAAGCTCTTCTTGCATAGCTACAATCCAGTCTGATTCTGCAAGTGCTTTACTTGATGTTGGTTGGATCAATTGCAGACAAGAATGAATAGAAAGAACAAAAGTTGTTCAACTTCCTACGAGTCTTGACTCCTTCATTTAGACTGCCAAGAATGGTCTCTATTGGATTGGAATCTTTGTATCTCCATTTCTTAGATTTTGAAGGCACATCTTCATCTGAACTAGAATCACTTTCTTCAAATAATTGTGGCCCAAGGGATGTTCCCCCTGAATCTAGTCCTTGGGTTATGACTTGATCAAGTATAACTTTAGATTTTCTCCCTTGGTTTGGAGTTGATGTTATAGCTTCATCAGTTATAACTTCATTGTCCAATTCCTTGGATTGAGAGGAAGTTATAGTATCATCAACTATAGTTTCAGCTCTCTTTCTCTTTGTTCATCATTCCTGCCTTTAATTTCTTTTTCTTCTTCATCCAATTCTGGAGGGTCATCCTTAGATAACCTAAAGTCTGGATCATTCAAATCCTCTTCTTCATTCTGTTCAGCTTTGTCAAACGTATTATTCTCATCAAAAACAACATGAACACTTTCTTCTATGCATAAGGTCCTTTTGTTAAAGACCTTATATGCCTTACTATGATTAGAATAACCAACAAACACAGCTTCGTCGCTTCTGGGATCAAATTTGCTTAATCTATTTTTGCCATTATTATGAATAAAACATTTGCTCCTAAAGCAACGTAGATGTGCTATGTTAGGTTTTCGTCCTCTAAGAAGCTCATAAGGAGTCTTCTTGATTATAGGTCTAATCAAAGCACGATTATGAACATAGCATGCAGTACTAATAGCTTCTGCCCAAAAATTATGAGGTAGCCCACTACACAGTAACATGGTGCGTGCCATATCCTCTAATGTTCTATTCATACATTCAACAACACCATTTTGTTGTGGGGTTCGTGGTGCAGAGAAGTTATGCCCAACACCATTCTCCCTACAATACTCTATAAATGCTTGATTATCAAATTCGGTGCCATGATCCGTACGAATAGAAACTAATTTTGTTCTATACTTATTTTGGACAAGTTTCATTAGAACTGCAAACTCTTCGAAAGTCTCATCTTTTAAATTGAGAAAGATAGGCCAAACATACCTGGAGTAGTCATCGACTAGAACAAAGACATACCTGGATCCGCCTCTACTTCTTACCTTCATTGGGCCACATAGATCCATATGTACGAGTTCTAGAGATTCTTTGGTGCTTACTACTCTCTTTGGTTTGAACGAAGATCTCACATGTTTGCATCGAGCACATGAATCGCATACGGTTTCTTGATTGAATTTGATTGAGGGAAGTCCTTTAACCAAATCCCACTTCTTCAACTTGCTCAAAATGATTGGACTTATGTGAGCAAACCTTTTGTGCCAAAGGCAGGGATCATCTAAAGTAGCTTTCATGCATGTAAACGAATTAGTAGGAATATTGTTCAAATCAACCATATAGATATTCCTTTGGCGCTGTCCTTCAAGCACAACATTACTTGTTCCTTCAATTATTATTCGACAACAATTTGAGTGAAAAACAACTTTATTACCTTTGTCGCATAATTGAGAAATACTTAACAGATTGTGCTTAAGACCATTAACAAGATATACTTCGTCTATAGCATGAGAAGATGATATACCTACCTTGCCGACGCCAATGATTTTACCTTTCTTATTATCACCGAAGGTTACCTTACCTCCGTCAAATGGCTCGAGTGAAAGAAATAAATTTACATCACCGGTCATGTGCCTTGAACATCCACTATCAAGGTACCATTGCTTATTTTCTTTCACCACAACCTGCAAGACAATTAAATGCAATTTTTAGGTACCCAAACTAAGTTGGGTCCTTTTATGTTAGTTACTCTATACACTAAATATTTTCTAATCCATACTTGTCTTATGGTTTTACGTTTAGGAAGTGAATGGGTTTGTCTTGGAACTGACCTAGGTTGTGTCTTAGGTCCTGTATTTCGTGGTTGCTTAGGTTGGCTAGGGGGAGCCTTAGTCTTAAAAGACTCTTTAGGCTTGGGTGTCTGTTTCGACTCATTAGCTCTTTTGAAATCAAAACTCATGTCATAGAATCAACGAAATTTATTGTTTCCCTCTTCTTCTTTATTTGATTCATTGCTAGAATCAAGTTCATCATCAGACTTGGATTGAGAGAGATCAATTTCTTCTATTATTGTGTCAGTAGATTTGTGGAACGTAGTTCCCTTTCTTAAGTCATCATGGTATCCGACACAGTTTTGTTGGATATGTCCCGTATGACCACAGTAATTGCAAATCAAATATTCTGGAAGATTTGTATACTTTCTCTTTCTGAAGTCATGTTCAGAAGGAGTAGATTTGCACTTAGCATGATCTCTACGGCTATAGCACTCATATCCTAATCCCATCTTCATATTATTGTCAGATTGTTCAGTTAGGAAATTTAGAACTTGGGTGCTACCTTCCCATTTATCATGAACTTTTCTAGCATGCAAGAGCAATTCCTTTAAAGTTTGGATTTCTTTAAGACAGTTAGAATGATCAACTTCCAAATCTTTAGAGGAATTATTCTCTTTATAATTTTTTTTTAACGGGAATATTCTCTTTATAATTGTCATGAATTTCATGGATCTGTTTCTCAAGAGCTTGTACTCTTTCTAAGTTTGATTTCTCAATATTAGAAAGTGTAACTTTAGATTCTTTTAATTGCAGTCTTAGAGAATCAATTTCTTTCTTTTGATCTAAAATTGTAGCATCCTTGGCGGCAGCCTAGCTAGGACTCAAGAAGCTCTTTGGCCTTCTTCAATTCTAAGGTTCTAGCTTCACTAGCTGTAACCTTGGCTTGAAGATGCTTAATGTTGAGTTTCAGATCTGAGGTTATAGCATCATTAGCTATAACTTTATACTCAAGACTCCTTTTCTCAAAATTTGCCTTTTCTAAAGTTATGGTTGTTTCAGCTGTAACTTTAGATTTGAGTTTCTTTGCATTGACCTTAAAGTTATGATTCTCCTCAGCGATGTCAATAATTTGCTCTTTCAAATCCTTTAATTCAAGTTCTTGTTCATGACATTTATCAAGAGATTGCTCAAAGTATTCAATTAACGCACTTTTAGACAGTTTCTTAACTTGCTTTTTAAGTTCAAGATAACTTACCTCTTCTTCCTCGTCTGAATCTGAATCTCCTAAGAAGCAACAATAGGAGTCCACACTTTTTGTATCATCGTTTGACATTAGGTCCAGACTCACGTTGCTTAGGCAGAGATTAGTAACGTCTTCTTCTTCTTCTTCTTCAGATTCATCGTCATCTTCTTCTTCGAGATCTCCCCAGCAAGACGCAATCATAACTTGCTTGTATTCCTTCTTTGTTTTCTCACGTTTTGCTTTGTACCTTGATTTTCTCCCATGTCGGACAATCCTTAATTCTATGACCAGCTTCTCCACACTTGAAGCATCCTCTATTAGCAAACGGATTTTTAGAATCAGAGGTTTTATTGCATGATTTATTGTTGTTGAGATATTTTGCTTGTTTATTTCTGAAAATTCTTCTATTGAATCGTTTGGCAAACAAAACCGTCTCATCCTCTATATCATCATCAATCTCTTCCTTAACAGATGCTTTTAGAGTCATACTTTTAGTGTTACTGGACTCAGCCTCATCGTCATCTAGGACGAGCTCATGAGCCATTAAGGCACCAATAAGTTCTGCATAAGGTAGAGAGGTGAGATCTCTTACTTCTTCCATAACGGTGACCTTAGGACGCCATTTCTTGGTCAAACTCCTAAGCATTTTCCTAGCGATATCCTCGGAGGTAGGAGTACGACCAAGATTTTTCAGCTCATTTATGATTGTGGAAAATCGTGCTGACATGCTATCAAGAGATTCATTCTTTTTCATTTTAAAAAGTTTATATTTTTGAATCATCAAGTCAATACGATATTTCCTCATAGCCGACGTACCTTCATAGGCCAATTCAAGACCACCCCATATTTCCTTGGCCGAGGTACAAGAAGAGAAGCGATCAAATTCGGTCAGAAGTCATACCGTTTTGCAACAAGCTTATTGCCTTCGAATTTTTCTCCGCCTTCTTGTAATCAGCCTCCATATAGTCTTCTTCCTTTTTCTCATAGGTAGTGCCTTCCGTAGAACCGACGACCATGATCTTATTTGGTCCGTTTTTAACGATAGTCCAGCACTCCCAATCATTTCCTTTTATATAATGTGTCATCATGTTTTTCCATAGTTCATAATTCTTCCCATCAAAGATAGGACACTTAAGATACTTGGAATCCATTTCACACGTTTAGGCAGCGGAATAAAAAAATAAAATAAAAAGATAAAAGATAGACGGATCAGCTTCTTTGCGGTTAGGCAATCAAGAGCACGAGGCTCTGATACCAATTGAA
>JAGPOY010005220.1:1389-11445 GCA_018983105.1 Silene uniflora | reverse complement strand
ATGTAAAATTAAAATTATATACCAAAGCAAGATTAAATAAAATATGAGCATATTTTTTTTAAGTCACTCTTGAAATTATCTATAAAATAAACTCAATTATGACATATTTTGACCCATTTTGAATTAAAATTAATTTTGTAAACATCATTATTATGTGAATGAAAACCAAGTTAAATTAATTACCTCAAATAAGGACTGGAAGGCGATGATAACGGTGATGACGATCTGGGCCGGGTAAGAGACGGAAGAAGTTGATGGCGGAGGTAAAGACGGTGATCGTGATGATGCTGGCCATGAACGGTGTTGACGTTGATGATGCTTTTGTGTGTGTTCTTATTTTATTTAAGATCTCTCTAGAAGGGATCTGGGTAAGGGAAAATTTGGGGATTAATTTGGGGAAATGATCTGGGAAAAGGGCAAACTAATTTGGGGGAAGAGGTTTAATTTTGTGGGCTGTGGCTTGTGGGTTTACTCACCATATGTTTAGTCGTTTACCTTGGTTTATTTCTTTTTTTTTCCTTGTTTTGTTTAATGAGTTTTATTTAACTCGATTACGTCATTCGATTTAAAATACGATCGTTTGATTAAATTCTTATTTTTATCTACTATCAAGATTAAGTTAAAATATTTATTGAATAATTATTGTTTTCTAATTAAAATATTTATAAAGTATAAAACTAAAATTAAGTTATAAAATTTAATGTTAATTGAAAAGGTAAGAGAGAGGTTTTTGTGGGGTAGAAAATGTGGAAAATGATTGGAAAGTGGAAAATGATTGGGTTGGTGACCTAGGTCGTGACCTTCTGCTTGGGAGGGTGAAACTGGGTCAAGATAAATAAGGTGTGATTAAGGGCTAAAACGTTGGTGACCTAGTTAACGTGACCTTTCTGCTTGGGGATGGTCTAACATTTACTCTCAACGAACACATTGAATTGAATATATATAATTATGATATCTGTAGTTTTACGTAACATCATTTAGTTTTACGTAGTTGTTGTAGGATAAAATAATTTGTTGAACACATAAAGGCGTGTCTCAGTTATTAAGGGGTTCATACATACTGGTGAACAACATCGTGTTTATAAAGATAACATTTTGTATTTAATTAAAAACATGTTGTGCCTGAAATAATTAAAAACCTAACTACATACTATAACTTTGTCACTTAATATAATACTATTGAATAACAAATCTTTTATGCTAAAAGCACTAATAATTCATCATGATCAACTACACTAACCATGTTTTTTTTCCATCAATGATTCAACATAGTTGGACTTTTTTTTATTAACTCAAAAATATATTTTTATAGATAATCCTAATCGGAGGCCCGTGCATCGCACGATGCACGGGCTTTCCAACTAGTTAACAAGATAATAAGAAAAAAAAATTACGTAACAGAGTCAAAGATTGTTGAATTCGGATTTGGTCAGCAAATTACCTCATAGCTTATATAGATTATTTTTTTGCAGGGGATGTATAATTTAAGAAACACTACATAATAAGTCACGTTTTCAGTTTTCTTATAGTATCTTTCCACTTTCATTTTTAAAGAAATCTTACTCTATACTACTTTCTTGGTATGATTTATTTGTTTACATTTACTTAAAATATTCCTCACCAGAAAAATAAAAAATAAAAAATTAACACGGGAGAAATATATGAGTATTAGATGAATAAAAAGTGCAAAACGAGTTTGTAGTTAGGCAATACCGGGACAGTAAGTCTCCCATATGACGAGTATATCCGTCACAAATTTGTGACGAGTCAAATTTCACCTACATGTAAGACAAAATCAGAGTGCCTTGGAAGTCACAAATGACTTGTCTTTATTTATCCATGTTAGTTTTATTTAACCCCGTCATATGTTGTGACGAATATTGTTCAAAGATGACAAACTTGACGTATTTTGTAGCTGTCATATGACTTTTTATTAATGAAATGATCAATGCGCTCAAATAATATAACGGACGGACTACATTTTTGATATCCAACTAGCTTTAGCTGATGTCCTAAGTGGCTAAGATCCTTTTTTTTTTTTTCTGAAACAAAGAGGTTAAGATCCTTGTATTCCAATTTCCAAATATTAGGAATTTTTTTGGGCTTATACAAAACCAGTTAGGTAAGAGGCCCAAATATTTATCGATACATATGGGTTGTGTATAAAAATGTACGAACTAGCCCTTTGGTATTCAGTCAAAAATATATTCCTATCCCTAGTAGGGTCGGGGTTAAAAGAGTAATACGAATTCTTGTTTAAACGAAGTTATCAATTTTATGCTAAGCGGGTTGAGTATGTCACTTAATTGTATAGATGAAGACAAACGAATCATACCTAGAGAATAACAAAACATTGTCTCGTGACTCTCGTCTATTTAAAGAGTGTAGTACTTGACCTTTTAATGTATAAAACGAATACCTCTGTTTTCAGGGAAGTTATGATTTAAGAGAGTGATGTTTTAGTACTCTCATTTAACTATTTATTATTGCGAATACATTTTGGTGCATATTAAGAGGATTTGCCTCAATTTACAAGTCACAACTTCATATGGGATGACTCACGGTCTTAGTCACTGGGTTTATTATCCTATGCAATGAAAAAAAACAATTCACGGGTAAAGTGAGAAATAAGATCGTGGTAAAATTGTTGCTTAGAACTACGATTTATGTGTCCAAACCTTCAAGGTAAACTCTCCTTAAACTACTAACTTTGCGCTTCTCGACGAAAAAAAAAATACAATTTCTAAATTTTAATTACTAAAATCTCTATACAATATAACCTTAAATATTGTGCATTAGCGCGGGATTACAATATTCTATTCTTATATAAAAAAAAAAAAAATTAGCATATAGAGATATCAACGCAACATCTTCGAAAAAAACCTAAAAAGAAATAAAAAAAATATATCAATGTAATTTATAAAATCACATCAATATAGTAGGTATATATAATTTGATATTTTAAAATACGAAAAGATATCACACGGCAAAATCACAATAATATAGTCTAAACTACGAAAATCTCCCAAAAATATTTTATAATAAAAATATCCCTTAAATATTACGAAATTTTCTCCTTAAAATTGGTTAATGAACATTATTTGCGGGATATTATATCCTCCCAAAAAATACCAATGCCTACTGCCAATATATATACATACCACAATCCACCATTAAACTCCAACAAAGTAAAATACAAACAATTAACACAGTTAGCACCTATCATATACCCCTATTGGCAGCATCTCAATCCCGACGTTTCAATTACATACGTGATCTTGATAGCACCAAGGAAACTTGGAGACTAAAGGTAAGAGTGACAAGATGTTATCCAATTCCATCGTGACTTAATAAAAATGAAACGAGTCGAATCGAGATGGTATTTCTCGATGAAAAGGTAATATATAGTACTGAAGTAATATGCCATCTCGATTCGACTGGTTTCATTTCTATTAAGCCATGATGGAACTGGATAACATCTTATCACTCTTACCATTAGTCTCCAAGTTTCCTTGGTGCTATCAAAATCACGTACGTAATTGAGCCGTCGAGATTGAGATGCTGCCATTGGGTATAAGATATGTGCTAACTGTGTTGTTTTAGTTTAATAGTGGATTGTGGTATGTATATATATTGGCGGTAGGAATTGGTATTTTTTTTTTTTTTTTGAAGGGAAGACCCGAGGGCTTCATTGCATTAGAACAGAATCACAAATAACGGCATTGTTCGCAGTCGGAGGCAAGACATCCGACCATACACTTCTACCCACTACTCTAGGAAAAATATGAGCTAAGTTATGCGCCACACAATTGTTCCTACGACTCGTATAAGACCATAGGACCGAATTAAAAGAAATACAAATCGCTAGGATGTCTTCTAAAATTAAATAAAGCATGCTCCGTCCGTCAGCTTCTTTTTCAAAGCCTCAATCACCGTTAAGCAATCGCTCTCCACCACAATCCTTGTATGCCCACATCTTGCAGCTTCCCTAACGCCCTCCAAGATGGCAAAAGCTTCAGCCGACGTTGGATCCCATTCCTGCTCCTGCACCAACGAAACGCCCCACAACACCATCCCCCCATCATCCCGACATACCACACCCACACTCACGCCTTCCCCCGCTTTAACTCCTGCGTCCACATTTACTTTAACAAACCCCGCTCCTGGTGCCACCCAACCCCGCTTCTCGACACTCATAGCATTCCTCACAGCCCCCCTCCCTCGCAGGACCTGAGTAAAACCTCCACTTTCTATCTCGTCTAGCACATCCGTAGCCCGTCTAACGACATACACATGGTCCACCTCCCTCGCCTCGAAAATCACCTTATTACGATGTTCCCAAATCGCCCAACATCCCACCATGAAAAGGGCGTGTTCTCGGCACCCAAACTCACGCCATTTTGCTTCCACCCAGTCTTGTATCTCGCTCCCGCTGTCAACTCCCTCTTCCTCTCCAAAACCAAGCCCTTCCCACACCCTCTTAGCAATAGCACAATCACGAAATAAATGAATACTAGACTCGACACAAAAATTGCATAAAGAACAGAAAGCGGACTCACCTCGAACTCGAGTAGCAATATTCGCTCTTGTTGCCAAGGCCTCGCTACACAGCTGCCAAAAGAAGAGCTTCACACGGGGCCACACCGGAATCGTCCAAAGCCTCTTCCACAACCATTTGACCCCTTCCCAGGCCGAAGTACCACCCACCTCTAAATTATCCCTTTCACCAGCCAGCCGTCGATAAGCCGACCTCACAGAGTATAACCCATCTTTCTCCGCAACCCAAAACTAGGTATCAGCTGGCCTAGTCGCACTAAGCCTAATATTTCTCACCCGGGTGCATTCGAACGGTAGCAACAAAGCAGTGAGCCTCTCCTCATCCCACCCTTGTCCATCCACATCCATCAAATTCGCAACTAAAAGATTCTCACGCCCTGGAGACACAGTTGATAGAATACGCCCCATATGTGTCGTTGGCATCCAAGCATCAGCCCACACTCTTGTAAAAAGCTCGTCCCCAATGCGACGCCGCCACCCATACTGCAGCACATTTCTCGCTTCAATAATCCCACGCCAAGTATAACTTGGATTGAGCCTAAGACCAGCTGACATAATATCCCCCGTAGGATAATATTTTGCTCTCATCACCCGCGCCCACAGTCCCTCAGCTTCCGTTACCAGCCGCCACACTTGCTTTCCAAGAAGAGCGATGTTAAACATATAGAAATCTCGAAACCCCATACCCCCAAGACATTTCGGCCTACACAAATTTCGCCATGACACCCAACTTATCCCTTTCTTCCCCTCCTCATGTCCCCACCAAAAACAGGATATCAAGGATCTAAGCTCATCACAAAAGTTTACGGGAATTTTAAAAATACTCATAACATAGGTAGGGAGTGAATTGGCGACAGCCTTTATAAGAACCTCCTTACCCGCCCTAGACAATATTTTCCCGCGCCAGCCATTAAGTCTTTTGCTCAGCTTATCCCTCAAAATATCCGTTAGGACCTTCTTAGACCTCCCCACGACCGTAGGGAGACCCAAGTAACGAGCCTGCTCCGCCACTTCTACAATGCCCAATCTTGTAGCAAGATTACTCCGTTTTTGTAGTGGCACCCCCTTACTAAAAGATACCGTAGTCTTATCAAGACTCACTAGCTGGCCAGACGCATCCTCGTACCTTCGTAAAATATCGGTCACTACATCAGCCTCCTCAATAGTTGCTCGCATAAAGAAAATACTGTCATCGGCAAAAGAAGGTGCGAAATAGCAGGCGCAGTGCTAGTAATCCGGACCCCATGTAAGCTGCCCATCTCCACCGCTCGTCTCATAAGGCTCGACAAAACTTCCGCACATAGAATAAATAGATAAGGCGAAAGAGGGTCACCTTGTCTTAATCCCCGAGACGGAACAAATTCATCCGAGGGCTGCCCATTAATAAGCACCGCAAAAGAGACCGTCGTGACGCAAGCCATCACACCATCAATCCAAGCCCTATCAAATCCCATCGTGGATAAAACTCGCTCCAAAAACCGCCATTCCACTCTATCGTACGCTTTTGCCATGTCAAGTTTTATTGCCATAGAACCAGCCTTACTCTGCGACATTTTCATGAAATGAAACACCTCGAAAGCAATCATAACGTTATCCGAAATCGCCCTCCCGGGGGTGAAAGCACTCTGCGCAATATTTAAGGGAGATTTTAATTATAAAATATTTTAGGGAGATTTTCGTAGTTTATATTATTCCCTCCATTCAATTTTTATCACCCCACTTAATAATATTACAAGTCTAGATCCCGCGCAAATGCGCGGTATATATAGACATTTTTATTTTTACTGTATTACTTATAGATTTTATATTTTTATCTCATGAATTTTTATAAAAAAAAAATTAATAAAATTAATCAAAAGAATTGAGTAATTCCATGAAGTGTGTTTTTTAAGAAAATATTCTAACTACCTCAAATTATTTTAATAAATTCTTTTTTCATCACGAAGTTAATAATAGGAGTAACAGTTTATGTATAGATTATATTTTTATACCAATTTTGTTTCATTTTTCTTAAAAGATTATATTTTTAAGTTTAATGATAAGATTATTTTTAAATGAAAAATTGGTTTAATAAATGAAAATCTTATTTGTTTTCATATATAAGTTTGAGCACTCTGGAGAAAAAACTTTAAAAAAGTTTTTTTTTTCTCTTAGTATACAGGGGGACGAGCTCAAAAATCTTAAATTCAATATTAAGTTATATGTTGAATGTTAAAACCATGTTATAAGTAGTATATAAGATGAAAATAAAAAGATAGAAAATATAGAGGTTGACACTTTTCATTTATCAAACGATTAATTTTAATTAAATTCGTTGAGTTTAGAGTCAAAGCATTATTCAAATAAATTACTTACGAATTTTTTTTTATGAGTTTTTCTAGTTCTCGAAACTTTAATTATTTTAAGGATTTATAACACTTATAATTTATTAATTAAAATAATTTTCATTAACAAATTTATTTTGAAAACAAATAAGATTTTGATTTATATAGGGTCTCAAGTGTCAAATTAAAAAAAAAAAAAAAAAAAAAAGATATGAATAACATAACCACATATATGGTATAACTTTATTTATTATTTATTTCCTTTTTTAAATGGAGAGATTCTAACATCATAAATCTAGTTGTTTCCTTATTTAAGCATAGGTGTTTTGGAGGGAAAATTTTTAGAGAGACTTATTCTTTTAGTACTAGGGGGATAGGAGTATATTTTTTTATTATAAAACTAGTTCAGGACCCGTGCAAGTTGCACGGGTATGTAAAAAAGAAAAATTGGGTAGAAAAATTTGCACAATATTCTTACAATGTTCAATGTAGTATAACATCGTTGTTGAATTCTGAAAATTTGTATTACATCGTTATTTGATTAATTTATTCATTGATAAATGAATTCCCGATAACATAAAGTTAAGAGGACGTCATCTTATGTAGAGCATATTGGAAAACAAAAAATTTATCTACTTCCACCGACAAATACAATCTCACATATTACTCCCAAAGTCCCACCCATAAATGCAATATATAATTTATTGTCAATAGATAGTTCCCAATTGCCTTTAAAAACTCACAAATTCTCATTTAAGACTGAATATTCGTCTTAAGCTTAAGATGAGTTAAGTAGCATATTCATCCCACCCATAAATGCAATATATAATGCTTGTTTGTTTGCATATCCCGTTGATTTATCTCATATATGGAGTAATATATGCTTGAAGTATATATTTTCAAAAAAAAAAAACCTTTTAATATTTTCAGGATTTGGTTAGAATAAACCGATTCTTATTTTAGCAAAGGATAACTGTATATTTGACAGTTAGTTTATATTTTAATTACAGAAGATATCAGTGATTAATTTAGTATTTTTTTTTTGGGATATTCTCTCGTGTACCCCTGTACTTTTTCATTTTCTCTCGTGTACCCCTCTTTTTTTGTAAAAAACTTTGAATGACAATAATTCCTATCTACGACATCAGAAAACGGTAATTTTTTTTTTTTTCATATTGTACGTCTTTACGAGATCTTCGGTTTGAAAAAAAAATCATTGTTTTTTGAATTCTTATTCGAGAATTATGATCGGTCAAAGTCTATTGACGAAATAAACTTTTACTGACTAAAACTCTCGGTTACAATTTCCGAAAACGATAATATTTTTTTTCAAACCAAAGATCTCGTAAAGACGTAAAATATGAAAAAAAAATTTACCGTTTTCTGAACTCGTAGATAGGAGTTATTGCTAGTCAAAGTTTTTTTACAAAAAAAGAGGGGTACACGAGAGAAAATGAAAAAGTACAGGGGTACACGAGAGAATATCCCTTTTTTTTTTTTTGAAATATAGGTTAGTATTGGGTGATTGATAATCATATAATTGGCAAAGGATAATTGTATTTTTGGCAATTTTATATACAATGGTTTTTTTTTGGAGAAGCATGTGTTGACTTTTTATATTTGGCAATGAGATGATATTGATTGAAGACATTTCCCAAATTTAAAGATTTAGCTACAACTTAGTAGTATGAAAGTTAGGCGGGAAAATTCATTCTAAGGATTAACCACAGTAGGACATGTGTCATATATAGTGGTTATTCTTTTATAGTTTTAATATAGATATAGATATAGATATAGATACTTCTCACATATATTGAGAGATGAGGTGATAAACTGATAATAGTTGAATAGAGGGAGTATATTATTGTGATTTTGTCTTGGGGTTTCTTTTCGTATTTTACAATATCAAATTATATACTTACTATATTGTGATATTGTGATGTGATTTTATAAATTACATTAATATATTTATTTATTTATTTTCAGGATATTTGTGAAGATGTTGTGTGAATGTCTCTATATTATACTAAGTATTTTTATATTTTTATATAAGAATAGAAAATTATAATTTTGTGGTAATGCGCGGTATTTCAAGTAATTTAAAATCAATCAATATTTTAATTGACAACATTCATAATAATAATAATAATAATTCATAATAATAATAATAATAATAACAAAATCAGCGTATTAGTTAGTTACTTAGTTGTCACGTGGTTGCAATGTGATGTTACAAGGTATTGGCTCATACAAACAACCTAACCTATTGACAATGTTTATTTGTAAAGAGATCCACACGAGTGACACGACCACACACCATCGATTAGTCTCTGACATCTTGGCAGTTTACCTCCAACATTTTATGTTTTAGCGATAGAACTCGCAAAAAAAAAAAAAAAATACGCTAATAGGCCATATCTACTACCAATTAGATATGGCCTACGTTAATAGACTACACTTTCTGTTTAATGATAGAATTCACAACAACTACGTTAATAAGCAATAACCAATAGATAAGTTGTTATTCAAAGACCTGTAATTCTAATAAAAAAAAGGCCTGTAATTCAGTAACCATAAGACCATCTACAACAACAAATACTTCTATGCCTAAACATGATATTTTTACAAATTTCACTACACAACAACAAAAAAATTACGTAATTGCTAAATCCCGCGCGTAATTTTACTACATCCCGCGCACTTTGTCCCGCTTTTCCATCATTACTAGGGATGTCAATGGGGCGGGGTGGGTGCGGAGGAGGGGTAACCCGCACCCGCATCCGCGAACAATAATTCGTACCCACATCCGCCCTACAACCCGCAGCGGGTTGAACTTTTCAAACCCATCCCCGCCCCGCGGGGACCCGTTGACCCGCCAAATTACCTTTCTCCTCACAAAATAATTTTGTAAAATAAAAACTTGAATCTAAAACAAACTAGTCTCGTACAAATAAGTTTTCGCAAATTGGTTTTAACATTCAATTAACTAATACACAAGTTTTTCAAACCATGAAATAGTTTTACAAACAATGATAACATGGTATTTGGGTCCGTAAGAAGTAGATGGAATTTGTCTAGGTCTATGAAAAAATGGTTTGAGCTTTTTATTCTCTTTAAGTTATAATTTCTTTTTTACTTTTATATAGTATAGCTTTACTTATTATAGGTGGGTTGG
>JAGPOY010005219.1:0-11189 GCA_018983105.1 Silene uniflora | reverse complement strand
CACCCCGGTGAGCCGAGCCTACTTCCTTATGAAATTGGGATTCATGGTTCTACTATTTGGTAAGGCTAATCCTCTATTATTTATTAGCGTGAGGTCTTGTCAATTTATTATCCATCATGTTTTAAGTGAGCTAAAGCGGTGAACTCGATAATTGTAATTGACACGGTCGATAACTCGATAAAAAAAATGTATGCAATGTTATGGCGATTTGGCTATGCATGCAAACATATAAACAAATGCAAAGCATAAACAATAAAATCCTAGTATGGCCTTCCTAAAATAGTAAATCTAATTAACTATTACAAATTCGGAAACCAACTCCATTGGTCCCTTGAACTTCAATTTGGCATGCATCCCAAGGCAACACCGGCTTGTCGGAACGCCTTTCCGTATGACACCGTCTTGAAGGAACTTCGGTACAATAAAATTACATAGCTTTTCTACTTTATACAATATAAAAGGAAAAACTAAAACTAAAATAAAAGTGATACGAGATCACATTAATTACAACCGAACCGATATTCCCATACATTCCGGGAAATACCGATTAAAACTAAAGCCATACTAAGTAAAATTACATAATTCACAATTATATAAAACAAACAATATGACAATCATATATTAAAATGCAGCATTAAATATGTATAAACATGCCAAGTTTTATGCCAAATCGCCTTTATCGAGCCAATATCGTTTATTTGGTTGCGGTTTTACGGTTATGCGTGATTATAACTTCTTAAAATCACAATATATTACATAAATCAAATTTATGTACAAGTTAATCATCCTAATGCTCTTAGGACTCAAAATTTAGTCTTCACTAAACTTTTGACTACAATTCAACTTGATATTCATTATTGTTCGATAATTACTCGTATTAACTCAAAAAATAAAGGAAAAACCCAATAAATCATAAAAATTCGGAAAAATTCAAAATAAAAATTTAACATTCTGGAAAATTCCCAATATTCCAGATCTTAAATAAAATTTTTCTTTAAAATATTTTGATTTATTTCACAAATAAATCATATAAAACATGTTTTTAAGCCATTAAATCCAAATTAAACATAAAAACATGCAATAAATCAAAAATAAAATTTAAAATATTCTAAAATATATCTTAGAACCTGAAAAGATAAAAATTTTAAACCAAGGTCGAATTTTTACAATAGAGACTTAATAAGGTTCTTATTATCAACTTTTATCAGCATAAAAATTAATAATCAACAAAAAGAAATCAAAATTGACATGCAAGTTTGAATCTGATGTTCATATCACATATGACATCTATGGGTAAAATTTCATGCCATAAAAATTATTTTAGCCATTTATGCCAAAATATGTCACTATTAATATGATTTTTTACCTCAAATATCATAAATCATGCAAAATAAGATGCAATAATCTCAAAATTTACATACACTTTGTAAATATTTCATGTGACATTATATTAAAATTTCATGGTCATAGACAAAATATAACTCATATTAACCCATTTTTCTCATATTATGACTATTTATCTCATAAAAATCATAAGTCATGCAAAATAACTTTATTTCATACTAAAGTTTACATGAAATCTGTAAAATATATATATAAGAACATATTCAAAAATTAGGTCCTCAAACAAAGTGTAACTATTTTTCGTTTAAAAATGAAATTTTAGTCATAAAAACATCATTTTATACAAATAATTATCAAAATGAACAATAAAAATCCGTAAATTATATTTTGTGACCTAAAATCAATTTAGGACCAGAAACTTTAACATGCAAATTTATTTCGTGATTTATCAACATAAAACACAAATTACAAGTTTTATTTGTTAATCCTATTAACTCAGAAAAACGAACCCGATCTTGCATGCAACAACCATTATGCTCTGATACCACTTGTTATAAATCATATTTCTCATTTAACTCATATCATATATGTTCATGTAAATTTATAGTCATAAAATTCGGATCTTATGCATGCAATATAAAAACATAAGAAAAGAGCCGGGATCTTACAACCGACGAAATACGGATTATACTAACTTGGTCACCTACCAAAGTTAGTCTTCTTAAGTAAAACCCGTCTTGCTCCAAACCCTTCGATTTATTGTGAAATCGATGCCCAAAGGTGCGTATCAAGGAGCGATCTTAATGCTAATACACATTTTGTTACTAGAAAATTAGTATTAGCACCTTAAAATAATTACTAATATATATTATCACTACTACTAGTAATAATATGAAGTTTTAGTATATAAAATGATTTTGTTATTTTATTTCTCTAGAACTTGTACAGAAATATAGAGAGAGAGGTAAGTTTTTGCATAAATGGAATGATGAAACAAGAGGAAAAAATTCTCTTAAAGAGAAAGAGAGGGGGCCGGGTAGGATGGGGTAGAGTGCCCACTCTTGGCACATCAATTCCATAAATTTTACCTTCACAAGGTAACTAGGGTAGACTAGGTTATGATTGTGTCCCAACATAATCATTTTGCTTTTACCTAGATAAGAACACCTAATTTCCCTCTTATTCTCCTCATTATTTCGGTCCATATGGTTAATATGGAGTCCATATTAACTTTCTCAATTGTAATATTGTCATATGTCACACATGTTACATGTTACATGTTACATGACCCAATGTGTAATTATGCAATTTTAACTTCTTAAAATTCATAATACACAAAAATGAATCATTTAAATAATTTCACTAGTAATTCACAATTACTATCTTATAAAATGTGTCATTAAGAAATAAATTACAACGACTTGTAATTACGATAAACCGTTCATTCCGTCTCAATTGTTTCGTAAACAATAAACACTTCTAAGTAATAAACAATTCGATCACTTAGACCGAGTCTTATTTAATCCAATTAAAATAAGACGCGTAACTTACTTACAAAATCATTTCCATTTTAAGGTATTAATTAACCCGTATCTGTATACGATTAATTAAATAATCAATTAAGACTGTATTCCCTGGAGATACGACCTTAAGGGATCAACAGATCACCACCATCATATGACAGTAATGTCAAACTCTAGTCAGCCAATCATTACTGATAAATGTTGATCAGTTGACAAGGAATAACTTTCCCAATTGTATTCTTAACATGAGATTTGAACATGTGATCGCATTATTTTTTTGGGGAAATGTAAGCATTCTCATTAAAAAGAAATTAGAGTGTCCCTTTTACATCATGATTAAATGAAGCTACCATAGCTACATCTAACTCATACAAATCATATTCAACCACATATCATTTTTCTATTAAAATTTGTACATCTCTTGCTTTTGATCCACATAGTCACTTCCTTACTAACTGCTGCAACAACATATTCTGGCCTGCTAATCACCTGTTCCAGTCGACTTCTATTCCTGCACCACCAAATCTGAGACATCAGACTTGCTAACACCATAGCAATCACACTCTTTTTACATCTGCCCCTGACCCGCCATTTCAGCCACCAATCAATGCAATTATGATCAGGTAACTGCACTTTGCACCAGCTAGCCACCAATTCTCGACATTTGTTGCTATAAACACATTTAAAAAACAGATGCTCACGATCTTCTTCCTCTATTCCACACAGGCAACATAGGTTAGTTTGAATTATCTGCATTGTTCTCAATCTATCCTGCGTTAATAACCTCTTCTGAGCAACTAACCATACCAGAAAAAGATGCCTAGGAATCATCCACCTACTGCCTACCCATGGGAACCAAGGAACAGTCTCCTGAGGAGGTTTCAAGAACTGATATCCCTGTGCCACTATATAGCCCTTCTCTTCAAGTCTATCCTTATAAAAAATTAGAGTTTGAAGTACAATCTTCACTTGGCAAATCTAGCGCCAAGCCCAGGTGCTGTTAACATTTGGTGCATAATCCTTCCAGACAGTATTCTTTATGTATATAGCATGTACCCATTTAACCCACAAATGATCAGCTTTCTGCTCAATCCACCATACATACTTCTCAATGAATGCAATATTCCACTCAGAAAGTTTCTTCATCCCTAATCCTCCATGTTTAGTTGGGTTGCAGATTGTATCCCAAGCTACCAGAGCTGGCCCTTCATTCATATCAGTGCCATGCCATAAATAGCCCCTGCAAATGGCCTCAATCTTACTGATCACTGTTTTGGCCAGAATGAAGATCTTTGCCCAGTAAGTATGCAAAGTACTTAAGACTGCCTTAATGATGACAACCCTTCCAGCATATGACAATTTCCTAGAACCCATACTCCTTATTCTGCCCACCACTTTCTCCACCAAACAGCTGCAGTCAAGGACAGAAAGCCTCTTTGGTGATACATTCACACCAAGGTATTTAAAAGGCACAATTCCTCTTTTCATTCCTGTCTCATCCTCTATCCCTTTAATCAACTGTTCTGCCATCCCATTACAATAAAAGTTGGATTTATCTCTATTCATCCTCCATCCTGAGGCCTTAGAAAAATACTCAAAAGTATTCATGAGTAATTCAATACTCTTCTTTTTCTCTTTACAGAACATTATGAGGTCATCAGCAAAGCATAAGTGATTCAATCCTACACTCTTGCATAATGGATGAAATCTAAAGTCCCCATGTTTCTGAATGACCACCAGCAGCCTGCTTAAATACTCAACACAAATGGTGAACACTGAACATCAAAGGAGATAAGGGATCTCCCTGTCTCAGTACCCTCTTTCCCTGGAAGAAACCAAAAGTCTCACCATTGACTGTTATGGAGTATGAGGGAGTAGACACACACTGCATAAGGAGATCAGAGAACTGACCAGGAAATCCCAAAGCTTCCAACATCTCATGAACAAAACTCCACTCCACAGAGTCATAGGCCTTCTGTAAATCCAGCTTCATTAACATCCTAGAAGAACAAGTTTTCCTCTTATAGAGCCTTATAAGATCCTGGCATATTAAAATATTGCCTGCAATGTCTCTCCCTTTGATAAATGCACTCTGTGAAGGGCTAACAATATCAGGCAGAAACTCAATCTGTTACAAAGTACCTTTGACAAACATTTGTAAATGGTATTGCAACAGGCAATAGGCCTGAATTGCATCACATTTTCAGGGATATCAATCTTTGGAATCAAGGTAATAATAGTATTATTACACTGCTTCAGTAATTTGCCCTTGGTGATCACATATCTTATAGCTGCACTGACCTCCAGACCCACAATATGCCAAGTGTCCTTAAAAAATTGGCTACTGTAGCCATCTGGCCCAGGAGCCTTGGTCCCTGGAATATCAAATATAGCATTTCTAATTTAAAGGTCAGTAACAGGAACAAGCAACCTAGCTCTATGTGCATCAGTAAGACAGTTACTCATTCTGACAATCCTCTGCTTAACATGAGCCACCACTTTCGATTCTCCCAGCAGAGACATATAATACTCCTCAAATGGAGATTTGATGTCCTCATTAGAAGTACACAACTATTGTGTCATGCTCTTCACTTGATGCACCCTATTCTGACTCCTCCTTCTTTTAATGGTAGCATGAAAATAGGCAGTATTCTCATCCCCCTCATCAACCCAAGCCATCTTAGCCTTCTGACTGAGATACATATTTCTTGCTTTGAGTAACTCTACCAACTCAGCAGCACAAACTTTCTCAGCATTACAAAGGTCTGCATTCAAAGGGTCTTGTATCAACTGACCTTGTAATCCTTTAAGAGTCAATTCAGTAATATTAGTGAGATTTTCTATATCACTAAATTGTTCTCTGTTTAATTTCCTCAACTCAATCTTCAGATACTTCAATTTGGTGACCACCCTAAACATTGGTGTCCCCTTTACTACAATGCTCCATCATGTCCTGACAATATTATCAAACTCCTTGGCAATAGACCACATGTTATAATACTTAAAGTGATTTTGTCTTCTCTGTTACTGCACTTCCAAATTAATGAGGCAAGGGCAATGGTCAAATAATCCCCCTGGGAGAAACTTTGCAACACTGTCAGGGAACTCATCCATCCACTCATGATTTATAAAAACCCTATCAATTCTACTGTACACTTTCACACCACTCTCATGCTTGTTATTCCAGGTGTAAAAAGAACCACAAGCATTAAGACAAACAGATGACAATCCTGAATGACCTTTAGTAAAGGCATGAAGTCTGCCCTTGTAACTTCAGCTCCACCTATTCTCTCATTAACAGCCATTATAGAGTTAAAATCACCACAAGCCATCCAAGGTCCCCCTATAGTCCTGTGATACTTCCTCAACCTACTCCATAAAACTCTCCCTTTCAGCAGCTTTATTAAACCCATAGATTAAAGTGTACCAAAACCTTTTCCTCCTGAACTTATCATACACTTCAGCATGTATGGTTTGATTAGACATATCTTTCACATCAACTGTAAACATAGCAGGATCCCAGAGCAGCCAGATTCTGCCTCCTTTATGTAGAC
Source organism: Silene uniflora (assembly GCA_018983105.1). Lineage (NCBI taxonomy): Eukaryota > Viridiplantae > Streptophyta > Magnoliopsida > Caryophyllales > Caryophyllaceae > Silene > Silene uniflora. Next base: position 4,768 of record JAGPOY010005219.1, on the reverse strand, counting down.
TAGAAGTAGTGCAAATAGACCAGTTATCACAGATATTATTCTTAACTTTACTCCATCTAGTACTCCTAACTTTAGTTTCTATCAGGCCAAATAAACCTATTTTATTCTGGTTGAGAAACCATTTTATTACATGTTGCTTATTTATGTTATTCAGACCTCTCACATTCCAAAAACCACAACTACCCATTATCAACCAACTGCTTACTGCATTCTCCTTTTTCCACAATCCTGTTTCCAGTCCTCTGAATAGAATGAGATAAAGCTTCCATGAAAGAAGGCCCACTGGAGTGAAGGTTCTCTTCTCCCCAGATTCCCGTCTCATCATTCTGGTGAGTAACCTTCTAGGTAAGGACTGGTCCACAACAGGTTTTGGTATCATCACTGGTGTGATAGGTACAGGAGCCTGAGCAGTGTTCTGTACAATATGAGACTTTTGTTGAGGTACAGTCTTCCTCAGCACATAGACCTGCTTTGGTTGCACCTGAGGTTGAGCGCCCTTAGGCTTCCATACCCTTTTAACCACATGACGCTCTTCCTTTTTCCTGCAGTTGATAGTAGCATGCCCAATCCCTTGACAAGTATTACAAGTAATGGGAAGCCAGTCATACACCACCTTGATATTTTGCTATTTTCCATTCTCATCCATGAACGCAATCTCAGAGGGAAATTCCTGGTCTACATTCACCTCAACCAAGGTGTGAGCATACCCCAGAAAATTCCTATGCTGAGTTACTTCATCACTTTTGATATAATCCCCTACAGTAACACTAATCTTTCGCAAACAATCAGGACCCCAAAATTTGATATCTAAACCATAAAATTTAATCCATATAGGAACTCGCTTAACATCATGTTTCACAAGTTCCACATCAGGTCCCCATTCCTTCACAATCACTGGTTTATTATCAAAAATCAGATGGCCATTATTCAATACTATCTTCTGCTGCTCTTTAGTCTTAAATTGTACTAGAAATATTCCATTAGGCATAAAAGCAATCTTATCCACCCCATACCCCTGCCATACCCTCTTCACAAACCCACTGAGCACAAATCTGGGTGGATTAGCACCTAAGATATAACAAATGACAGAGGTAGACCAGAAATTAATCTCACCAGCAACATCTTCTTTAGTAAGACGAAGAACAGGAGTTGGTGAAATCGCTTGCTGCTCCACCACCACCGGGGTTGGATTGAGATCAACTGTTTCAGTATCATCCTCCTCAATAATCGATCCTAAATCAGATTCAAAATCAGCAGACGAAAATCTAAGTTGCCTCGGGGTTTTCCCCTTATTAGATTGAAGATCAACAACATGTGATCGCATTGTTGTCGAGGACACATCCTCCAACATATACTCCCTCACCTGGCATAATCCAACCCCTAACATCCATGAACAAGAAACCTTATGAGCACAGCCACAAAATGAGCCTTTAATAGAGTACAATAACTCTGTTTTTTTGCACGAACCAACTGCCTTTCTGCAACTTTTGCAACCACCTTCGACCACCATGAGACACCACACCTGCCATGTTCACAAAATAAGTTCTCCCACTATTTCAGAACACTAAAGAGCACAAAAAACTGTCAAGATTTGATCTCCTAACTCGTAACTTGAAAACAGCCACACACAAATATTTTTTCGAAAAGATGTGACTCAAAATAAAGGGATGATGTTTAATTATGAGCTATGAATGGAGAAATAACTAGAGAAAATTATTGCAAATTAAAAATAGAAGTTGTAGTAATGTTATAGATATACTATGTATAGTTTGCAAGCCTGTAATGTAGGCTTTATGGTATTCTATTTCTAGAAATTAACTAAAAAACATGAAATTATAAAATCATTGGCAAGAGGGGAGCTATGAGACCACCTAATTGAGGATAACTATTAGTATACTTGATACGATACGAAAGCAAACATAAAACAAATTGGTGAGGAAATGGGTCTACATGATAATGCAAAGATAATTAATTTCAACAAGATATGTTTTATGATTTACGTCTATTATAGTTTCAGAAGATATTTTAGTGGTTAACAAAACTTAAAATCCAAATAAGACCTTTTTATCACCAAAATCACATCCAACTTTATTATTTAGCGACTCTTTGTTATATTGTTGGATAACTAAGATTGATGAATTGGTAGAGAAATCGGATGTTACAAGAATATCTCCTACTGGACCTAACTCTTTATATTCACTCCACGCTTCTAAACCGGCTATTAATGGACATATCTGTGATTTACTCCTTCCAATTATGTACAGACTACAATCTTGATGCATTTCTCTTAATATTGAAATAGCTTCATTTCCTGTGTTTGCAAACTTCTCAACGTAATGTATAGAATTGTTTTCAACATTGTTTTCTTGAAAATCTTTGAGAAACTCGTCATCGAGTCTCTTTTCTCCTTCAATTTGTTTCCATATTTCAAAAAGATCGTTTCCTTGTTCAATACTATAATTACCGTCGTTCTCAGGTTGCCGAAATTCCATAGTGATTTCTCGAACAACGAACCGGATAATTGTTAGTGTAATAAATGGATGCTTTGCCATTCTTGAAGCATAAGTTAGGGCTTCTCGATCATCTGGCCCACTAATGTAAATCATGGTTATTTGTGTGTGTACGTGACTATGATTACTTCTTGGTTTGCTATGAACAGATGTTGAAGTTAAAGAAGGTATCCTTAGCCCTCGGTCGATGAAGAGAGCTACAGAGCAAGGAGCAGTAGACATGATTCTTTGATTTACAACTTTGAATTCAGTGTCTGCATCCTCTAAATTGCAATCGATTCCTTGTTGCATATGAGATGACAAAATAATAAGGGATGCCTTCTTACTCTCAGCAAAATTGCAAATGTTCTCGTGAATGATATCAATGGGAGAAATCATAGTAAACAATTTTACCAAACCAAATGTGCCCTTTATATCCTCATACTCATGAAATGCTTCAATAATTTGGAAAGATTGGTGTGTGGCTCTTCTAAAGAAAGGCATAGAATCAACATCAAAATAAGAGTTATGCGGTTCATGTTCAACAAGCATAGGAGGAGCATGACCTAACAATTCAATAAGATGTAACGCAAAAATCGACATAGAGGGTCTTGAGGTGATATTTGACATCTCCAATAGATTGATTATGTTGTAGACATGTTGCCAAGCATGTATACAACTGACTATACGAAGGTCTTCATTTGGATTTGCACCTTGTAACGTCCTTTGTCCATGCAAATTGTTAAACTTCCTCGTTCGTGCATAACACAAATTTGTTATTGGCGCAACCACACTTGTTGATAACATTATAATAAGTAATAGTGATAAATACGTATCTTGCGTCAAATGCTGAAATGAATAAAAATATATACTAGTCATTAAATTGAAGGGATAACATTAATTTTAAAATGAAGAGTGTATATGTAAAAGGATAATCATTGGACGTCGCCGAGTAGTAGTGTTAACTCCACCCTCCCACAATGCCATGTACAACTCACAAATAGTGAAAGGATTTGAAATATATGTGAGAGGTTGGTATTAACCTGTAATATATCACCTTATCACATACATAATTTTAGATTCCATCAATAGAGGAACTTTAAAATGCATATGAGATGGTGTTACCAGAAAATGTCACGGGAAGAAGCTAAAATCTTTATTCTGGAGAGAGTATTACCCCTCTATCACGCCCGATATTAAGAATGACGAGAGGTATAAGCCCCTTTGTGCTCAAAAGAACTCCAAGTGCAAAACCATCAATAACCGATAAGTTGCATATGAATGAAGATAAAAAAGTGCATATAGCCTTTGATATGACCGCAGTCACTATAATTGGCCATGATTTGAAGCATATAATCAGTGTATGGACATCTATTTTTGTTCCCATATTAGCAAAGTAAAGTGGCATTAGAACACCTAAGATACACTCTTCCATCTTTTGTATCAAAGTCTCGGAAATTACCCCACAAGGAACACTAGTGCCTAACACAAATGCTGCAAAAATGAAATGTGACCCAATATAGTTTCCAAGGAAGCCACATGTCAAGACAAAGAACATAACAATTAGCAAAACTACGTCATTGATGTGACGTTGTCCTCCTTTTGAAACATAGTTAGATAGTTTTGTGATAATAGGCTTGATAACAAAACCACAAAAAGCCATGTATAAAATACTAAAACTAATGGCCAACCATGTACTAGGTCTGTTAAAAGTGTGATCGTTTTCTGGAGAAGTGGTAGATATACCCAAAGTGAATTGGACAAATACTAAAGTGAATACATCATGAAGTAAAGCCAAAGCCAAAGCCTCTTGTCCTATATTTGTGCAAAATATTCTAAGGTTGGCTAAAATCGGTGTTAATGTTGGAAAACTTGTGGCTGCTGTAATGATTCCCCAGTAGAATGTCACAACTTCTCGATTATAGGTTTTGTTTTCAGCTTCATTAAATTTTCTAAATTGTTGATATAAAACACATCCAATTATGAAAGGAGAAAGAAATGCAACAAAACCAAGGCATGTTGTCTTGTTTCTCTTGTGAGAAATGGGTGTCAAGTCTGCATGCAACCCTTGGATAAACATGGCATAAATGAGGCCCAAGTTAGACATCGTTTCAAGAATTGTCAAAGAATCTTTCGGAAATACAAAATTTTCTAAATTGGGATTTATTTTTTGTAACGTAGATGGACTTAGTACCAAAGCAGTCTGCAAAAACAACAAAAAAACAATATTGTTATAGGTTAATGAAATCCATATCGACAAATCTATGTATTTTTTTTTT
>JAGPOY010005217.1:0-11190 GCA_018983105.1 Silene uniflora | reverse complement strand
AGTTGATCAGTTCCCAGGCTGCCTCCTTGGAAGATCCTCCTGTTTCTTTCCTGCCAGATATAATGTATGACCGCAGCAATGGCACATCTAGCAAGCTTCATTCTCCATCCCCTTCCCCTGCTCAAAGCCATCTTATACAGTTCATGTTTTAGACTCAGTACACTCCTGTGTATTCCTTGCCATAGCAGGACACGCTGCATAAGCTCCTTTGAGAAAGGGCACTCAAAAAACAGATGTAGGTGAGTCTCTGAAGCCACATTACAGAGCACACACCTGTTGACCATGATCACACCCCTTCTGCAAATATTATCCACAGTAGCTAGAGCATGATGAGCAGCCAATGTGGCTACAAAAGCATGCTGTGGAAGGACAATGTCATCCATAAGAGGTTTCATCCAACGAAGCTCATGGCAGGTTCCATGGAAAATATCATAAATGGCCTGCAAAGGGAGTTTTCCAGTAGTAGCCCATGATTGAAATAGAGCCTGAGCTCTCTCCTTTGTACCCACCTTGGCAACAAAATCATCTCTGATAGCAAGAATCTGCTGCCAGATAGGGGAGAGACAGGCAGAAGACTCTAAATCCCATCCAAATTGATGCTTGGAAATGTACTCCTTGGACCATTTCATCCAAAGAGAGTGACAGTTATGATTATAAGACCTAAAGACCTTCAGAAGCAGAGTTTTGTTCCAACTTAATATCTCTCTTATATCAAAACCCCTTTGGCTCCTTCCTCTGCAAACCTTAGCCCAACTGTAAAAAATCATCCTCTTTCCAGAATCCAATCCCCATAAGAATTTTCTACAAGCTTTCTCAATTTCAGCAATGATCCCTTTAGGGAGGAGCAGGCAGGCACACCAAAAAGACTCAAGACCAAACACAACTGAATTTAAAAGATAACTCTGCCAGCATATGAGAGTTGAAGGCTTGTCCAGTATCCCAGTTTCCCTCTGATTTTACTAAGTAGGGGCTGGAACAGGTCCCTAGTCAGTCTAGATGAGTGCAATGGAGTACCCAAGTATTTGAATGGAAATGAGCCTTCAACATAACTTGTGGCTTGCAGAATACTTGACTTAACATCAGACCTCACCCCAGCAAAGTATATATTGGTTTTGCTAGGATTGGGTGTGAGACCAGAATAACCAGCAAAAATATCCAAACTATGCTTTACAGCCAAAACAGAGGGTACATCTCCTCTACCAAAAACAAGTAGATCATCAGCAAATATGAGGTGGGTCAATTCCAATCTGACACACTTTGGGTGGGGACTAAACTGGGGAGAATTCTTCATAGTTTTAAAAATTCTGGTTAACACTTACATGCAAAGGACAAAAAGAAGAGGGGAGAGGGGGTCCCCTTGCCTTAGTCCCCTCCTGCCCTCAAAGAACCCTTCAGTGCTCCCATTTATCTTTAAAGAGAATCTAGAACTAGTGACCAAAGAAAGGATCCAATTGCAGAATTTGGGTGGAATACCAACAGAGGCAGAATGTGAGCCAACAAATTCCAATTGACAGAATCAAAAGCTTTCTTTATGTCTACTTTAACCACACATCTAGGAGTCTTATATTTTCTCCCATAACTTCTTATAAGCTCAGTGGCCATCATAGTGTTATCAAAAATAGATCTGTCAGCAACAAAAGCAGCCTGCTCCAGGCCAACAATAGATGGCATGACCTTCTTAAGTCTGGAGGTCAGGATCTTACTAATGGTCTTGTATATGATAGTACAACAGGAAATGGGCTATAATCCAAGACAGAGGTAGGGGCAATACCTTTGGGGATAAGAGAGATAAGAGTAGAATTTACCTCCTTTAGTAACTTTCCAGTAGCAAAAAAATCAAGGATAGCAGCAGTGAAAGGCGACCTGATTATTGGCCAAGCATCTCTAAAAAATCCAGAGGAGTAACCATCAGGGCCAGGGCTTTTGTTTGGATCCATGGAAAAAAGAGCAGCTTGCACCTTTGCAGGTGTAACAGGTTCCAGAAGAGAGATACCCTCATCCTCAGTCAAACTCATCCCATGTTTCATGATTTGATCATCAAAACCAGTAACATGAGCTGTAGTTCCAAGAAGACCAATATAATACTCTAAAAAAGCTTTAGAGATGGCAGGAAACTCAGTGCAGACAGTACCATTCATATCAACAACCTTACTGATACTAGATGAATTTCTCCTAGCAGCAATCTTAGAAAAGAAATAAGAGGTGCTTGCATCTCCCATTTTAATATCAAAATCCTTAGCTCTTTGGCAAGCAATGCTAAGCTCAGTATTTTTAAACTTACAATATGCCTGGCTAAGGGTCTCTTCTTCCTGGCAAAGAGCAGGATTCTGAGGATCTTTTTGCAGCTGCAGTTGACAAGCATGAAGCTGCCCATATATGAGACTAACTCTATCAGAAATACTAGAGTAGTCACTCTTGTGTAACATTCTGAGCTTGCCTTTTAAACTCCTAAGGTGTTGAACCAACTGATACATAACACATCCCTTAATAGGGCATTTCCATTCAGAGCCCACCAAATCCAAGAACTGCTTATCTTTTCCCCAGCAGTTTAAGTATTTGAAAGAAAAATTCTTCTGTGGAACAGGAATGCCCAAAGAAAAAACCAGGGGGGAGTGGTCAGAGATTACAGGAGTCAGAGCCTCAGCATAGGCATCAGGAAAAGCCATGAATAGATATGAGTTAGCAAGCACTCTATCCAATCTCATCCATTTTCTAACTGAGACATCTTGCTTATTTGTCCAAGTAAACCAGCAGCCTTGAGTCCTCACCTCCTCAAGGCCAGCATGTACTATAGCCTCATTAAAATCATCCATAGCAGCTATATTAGGAGGGTCAGAACTTATCATCTCCTCAATAGTACGAACACAGTTGAAATCTCCTAAGACAATCCAGGGGAGAGTGCTAACCTTACTACTAAGGAAAGCCCAAAGAGGATGTCTAGGAACAGGGTGGTTAAAGCCATACACACAGGTGATCTCCATACTAACAGAACCAAACTGAACTTGTAGGTGAATCCATTGACTACTATTATGCTGACATTGAATAGCAATACCAGCATTCCTCCAAAGAATCCAAATCCTACCATGGTGATGTGAAGAATAATTGTCTAAAATAAAAAACTGTTTGAACATTTTCCTCTGAATAGAGTCAGCTTTATTGGATCTAATACGAGTCTCTATAACACACAACATGTCTAATTCATTTTTATTGAACATAGAAATAACCTCTGATTGCTTTAAAAGCTTATTCATACCCCTAATGTTCCATACTCCAATCTTCATGGGGAATGAAGTGGTGGTGGATCCTCAGCCTCACTAACCTCTTGCTCCATCAAACCTGGACCAGCAGGAATTTGAATCATTTGAATCACAACTTGTTTGCGTCGAGCAGAAAGTAGTCCACTAGGGTTGTTACCATCTTTTCCTTCCTCCACAACATCCAACAGACCAAACTGGTTTAATGACACAGGAATTGGAGTCAGAGACTGCCGCTCATGCTCCTCCTGGACATTAAGAGCCAATTCGTGATTAGTGGTCCTGAGGTTATTGGGCAGAGCATGAGCTGGGCACCCACCATGCTCATGGTAATCAAAGGAAGCCATATCACTAGCCACCAAGAGAGCAGGATTGTGGACAACTGAAACAGGCTGAACACCCCCACCTGCATCAGTGCCCCCAACCTGCATCCCAAGGGTCTGAACCTCCAATACTTCAGTCTGAGCAACTGTAGTGACTGCAACATTTACATTATCCTGAACAACTGTAGAAGCAGTCTCAGGTTCTGGAACTTTTGGCTTTGCTGCTTCTTTTTTCTTTAATAGTTTGCAAACCTTTTCCTCATGACCCAGTTTCTTACAGTGAGTACAATAGTATGGGAGCCACTCATACTCCACATATTGCAAAATTTGGCCCATGAAAGGAGTGTCAATAACCACATGTTCAGGAAGTGCCTGAGATAGATCTACTTCAACCATGATACGTGCAAAAGACAACCTCTCCTTGTGAGTAGTCACTGGATCAGCATAAAGTGGTTTTCCAATTTTGCTGGCAATCTTACTTAAAGCTTGGGCAGACCATAAATGAGGATCCAAATTATGAAGTAAAACCCAGACAGGGACTTTGGAAATACTGTCCATCTGAGTAGAAAAATTAGGAGTCCAGTGCTTTAACAACAAAGAATGTCCACTTAAACTCCAAGCATTCCCCCGTAGAATTGTATTCATATCTTCAGCTTTGGAAAATCTGAAATAAAACCATCCCTTCTTAAAATACAGAACTTCAGGCTTAGTAACATGATTCCATTGCTTGGTAACAAATTCCTTCACCTGAGTTACATTTGGTTTCCCACCCAGAAATTGTCCAACTAAAGTATTTTGCCAGTAGAGTAGTTCACTCTCAATATCCTGGACTTCAATAACCACAGCACCATCCTTATCATCATGGCACCCACTTAATTCCATTCCCACTGCAGATTGAGACACTTTATCTGCCCAGGTAGGGTTCTTGACTGGTATAATCGGGACAGAAGAACCATTTACATCCACCTTCTCTCCGTTCACATCAATCCCTTTCTCAGGTACAACTGGTACAGCATTGACCTCACCATCCTTTCCGCCACCCACGATAGTAGCAGATGAGGTCGCAGAAGGAGTTGGGGCAACAGTATCCTCCTTGTTTCCAATAACCGGTGTAGCTACGGCCGCTGACCGCACTCCCATGGCCATAGTACCACTCCCAGATGGAGTGCTTGGGGTTACAGCCTTACGAGTATCCAACGCGTGTTTAATCAAAGTATTTACAGAATTAGGGTTACCTACCGGAGTCGAAACATCATCAGATCGGCCCCGTCTCGGTTGCAGGACAGTAATTGCAATCTTTTTAGGTCGTCCTATAGCCGGAGGAAGAAGAACAAATCAATCGGAGAAGATCGCCATTGAATCGCCTTTTTCCCTAGAGAGAGACCCTCTCATCATCATCATCATCATCATCATCATCATCATCATCATCATCATTATTATTATTATTATCATTATTATTATTATTACTACTACATATATTATTATTATTATTATTTTATTTTATTTTTATTAAAAACAATTAATATTTATTATTATTTTTATTAATGACACGCGGATTATGATGTGACATTGAAAATGCATATGTGGAATTGACATGGCTTTTTTGGAGATGACGTGGCTTTATTTACATGTCTTTTGGTACCCTTTTAATATATATTATAGATTATAGATTAAGGAAACATTATTACCTGAGTTTGTGAATAAAATGAAGGAGCTTGTAGTTGAAATGGTGATTGAGAGATTGTGAATAAAATGAGTAAGAGTTGTAAATGAAAGAGAGAATGAAAGAGGGAATGAAAGAGGAGAAGTGAAGCTGATATAAGAGGTGAAGGGAAGGAGGAGTAAATTACTAAATTGTGTAAGGGTATAATGGGGATAAAATCATGAGTTTGGAGGGGGATTTAAAAAGAGGCCGGATATTCCATTTTTTTTGCCGGAATTCACTTAAGGTATCAAATTTTGAACTGAGTGCACTTCAAGGTATTAAGTTTTGAAAAACTTTTCATAAGGTGTTAGGTTTTAAAAAGTGTAACATTAAAGGGGGTTTTCATCAATTCTCCTTTAACTTATTTTCCACCTCTCAACCAACTTCCAAGTTCCAACCTCACCACTCTCTTAAAAGAGTTAATAAGTTAAAGCTAGTAGAAATTGATAGGTAAGGTGCTTATTAATTGATTTAAAAAATCATGATTTACGGTTAAGTCGGGACGGAATTTTAATTTTTTTGACGAAAAGAGTCGGTTGGTACTTGTTAACAAACAAAACATAAACTTTAGGTATTTTAAGTCAGAAAAAATAATACTCCATATTAAATATCTCCGCACAAAATAATCTAAATATTAGATACCTGCTGGCAGAAAAACCACAAATCATCAATATATATATATATATAAAATGGAGTTTTTTCAGGCAATTCTATTGGCTGTTGGATTAAAATATTAATGAATCTGAACAACCTTTGATATTTAGCAAAAAATCTGAAATTTTACAAAAAGAAAAGAAAAAGCTTTTCTAAAATTCGAAATTTTACAAAAAGGAAAGAAAAATCCGAAATTTTACAAAAAGGAATGAAAAAACTTGGAAACTGTCAACCAAAATCCGAAATTTTACAAAAAGGAAAGAAAAGGAAAGACGAATCTTTTTGGGAAGTAGTCCATATGGACATGTTTTAAAAAAAAATTACAAAAAGGAAAGAAAAAAGCTTTTCAAATCTCACATATGGAAGATTTCTAATGTTACCAAAATACCAAAATACCAAAAGCCAACCGGTCTTCAAACACTATATAAGGAATCTATTTGGCTGTAAAAATATTCATACAATCTTCTTCCATCTCTTTGAACGACCAACGCTCCATCTCTTCAGCAACCATGGCACCAAGGTGTTTTCTCCATAACTTGCGTGGCTGCGTCCAAAACATAATATTAGCTTCTTAATTATATTTACTGACTTGCTTTTTATATTATGACAGATCTCATTCGTTAATCAACGAACCCAAGCCTCCACCTCCTGATAGCGAAGACACTGGCACTAACGATTGGAAAATCAAAGTTCACGTAACAAGATTACGCAAAGTCCCAAAACCATCTAACAAAGCTGAAATTCTCTATGTCTCTATGGTCCTCATAGATGAGGAGGTAAATAACTCTGCTATCTCCTTTGATTTTTTTTTTCCTTTAAATTTAAAATCACGTTTGTTATTTCTTTTAACATTCATTTATTTCTTAAATACTCCTCATTCAACCAATTGACTTGACGGTTTATGCTTTGACGTTTTTCACAGGGAGGGTACGTGCATGCAACCATCCCTGGTTACTTTTGGAAACGTTTTGAACCCAAAATCTGTGACGGGAAAATCCATGTCCTCAAAAATTTCGAGATCATCCCAAACTTGACCATGTATCGTGTCGTAAGCGAAAATAAGTTTATGCTGAAGTTTTTTTACTCTACTTTTGCCAAGGCCATGGCAATGGAAGATAGGGCTATACCTACTCACAGATTTGACTTTATTCCTTTCGGAAGTCTTGATCATCGACGTGATAATCACTATATACTTACTGGTACCTTAACTAACCTTTAACTAATTTTCTCAAAAAATATCTACCTTTCTTATTATATTCCGGTATTTATAATATCTACCTTTAATTTCTAATCTTATTCCGTTATTTACAGATCTAAAAGGCCGGAAGCAATTACTTTGCAATAGTTATTGAAAATGAACTGTATGTACCCTACTCTTTTATAATCAATACATTTATTCAATATATTTAAGCTACTCTCTCCAATACTTACTAGACTCCGTCAATTGCGAATTTTTCAGTGGTGATCAATAAGAGTTACCTTATGGGACAAGTGTCTTGCCGACTACCAACTGCAAAAAGAAAAACTTACTGGTTCTATATCACCTACCATAGCCATCGTCACATCTCTCATGGTGAAGAACTATAATGGTAAGTTTTGTATATATTAATTTATTACCATGTTCTTCCTTGAATTTTAATCCCCCTGTTTAATACACTGACTACCATCTATATGGAGAAGAATGGCGGGGTCAAACATGCAACAGTTACTGAATCACCGAACACAATATACCAAGCCTTTTGGAATATGCATCAACTGAGTACACCACTATATGAACTAAGCCCTCTTCCTACGTCGGTCTAACATGTTTAATTTTTTTTTTTCCTACGCTGGTTCACTAAGCCTTTTTCAATCCTTCTTTGGATATGCAGGACCTTATATGCTATTGTACCGCTAAAGTAAAAGGCATCCCAAGATTGAAACCTTGGAACTGCCAATCATGTTTTGGGTGTACCAGTAGGCCTCACACGACAAAATCAGGCCTTTGGTGTGACACTTGTAAAAAGCCAAGCGTGACTCATACAATTAGGTATTAATCCCTGAGACATTGCACTGATTGTTAATAGACGTAATAGCGATACTATCAAATGAGTAATCTAACTGTACGACCGGGCTTTGAGCTAGGTATCGTATAGAGTTACAAGTGGGCAATGCACACTCAACTACATGCTTCGTTATATTCGACAAAGATGCAAAGAGACTTATCGGTCAAGATGCACAGACCTTATTTGATTCCCACCCGATTGAGGATGAGGACGATGAGGACTACAATCACATTCCGGAACTGCTGTACAACACCTTTGTTGGAAAAGAGCTAGGTAGCACCAAAACGGACACGGACACGGACACGGACACGACACGGACACGTGACACGGCACCCCATGAAATTTAGGACACGGGACACGTTATGTAAATTTAATAAAATATATATTTTTTAATTATAAAAGTTCGATTTTATTTTTATAAAAGTATTTGATGTCAAATTTAAATAAGTGAAGATAAAATTTGTCGTTATTTATAACTCATTTTCATTTCCCTTCCAAACTCATCTTCTAATCAATCTCTTTCGTGAGCTCATTTCTTGTCTAAAGAACATAATTCACCCTAAATGATGTCCAAATACCATGGACACGCGACGGACACGGCCAAAATACCATGGACACGCGTCGGACACGTGCCCAAATAAATGTTGGAAGTTAGACACGGCTTTATAGGTGTCCGACACGTTTTGACGTGTGTCCGACGAGTGTCGGTGTCCGACACGGTGTCGGACACGGTACGGCTGAAAAAGAGAAGTGTACGTGCTACCTAGGAAAAGAGTTCTGTTTCAAAATAAAAGTTGCCAATTACAATCATGGTTTCAAGAGAAATGCTAGAAATAGTTTCAACATCATTGACGTGTCAGAAAAGTGCTTCAATGAGGTAAATACTACTAAGTTTCTAATAGGTCCACTTAACATGCTATACATATTACTGACATGCCACTAAATACGGGGTGCCAAAGAAGACCGTACTCAAACAAAACGCCCGCGACAAATTCATATCATGGAAGAATCAGATGACGAAGGGTCAAGTAGCTCAAGTAACAAGAAGTATCGACTTGAGAGTCCGTCAATAGATCTCAATGAAGACTGACAGTTTAAGCAATATTACTAATTAGCTTATTAGGTTTCAAACATGGTATTAGGCGTTATTTAATTTTCCAGCAACAGTTTCAAGTATGTGGTTTAGCTACATATTTTTAGTTTTATATTCGAATACCAAGATAATAGCTGAAATTATGTAGCATAGCTACATATTAATAATTTCTGCTATTATTTCCGCATCCAATAATTGATGTATTATCATTAGATATTACATTCTATTATATTGAATAATAATTAAATTAAGTACCTGTTTGCGTGTTTTAATCATCAAGTTTGAGCCTTCTATCCGTACTGTTTTCTTATACATCATGCTCAGTTTGACCAAAGTGATAAGGATCCATGGAGGAAATTGTATTAGTTCTAATGGTAAATGACCGACATATTTGATTCCACCTGCACAATGCACTTACAACGTTAGTCACTTTTTCATAGGTATTTCCTCTACGAACCTAATAAATAATACGAGTTTCAGCGCTTTTGGCTAACACTACAATCAAAATACAGAAGCTTACAGCACTAAAACACACACAAAACCTTGTCAGGTCACGTCATTTCTAATGCTCTGTCAAAGTTAAAAATTCACAATGTGCTTAATAATGTAATACGCTTGTGAGAGAAAAGACAAAAACAAACTCTCACCTGAATTCAATGTAAAATTAACAATGTGCTCAACAAATCCCTATTAAAGTAAACAATATGCTCAGTAATGCTCTACGTACCTAATGAATATTACGAGTTACGACGCTTTTGGCTAAGTAAAACTGTTTTAGCTAAATTTATAAACAAACTTTAAGCTACAGAGTTGGAGCTAACACTACAGACAAAAGAGAAAAGCTGCCCCCAACGAAGACAAGACTCTCTTCCAGCAGCAGGTTCAATAGGAAGACCATAGAACATTCTTAGAGATTAGGAAGAATGCAGATTACATACATAAACAACCTCAACGTTACTCCAATGCATCAGATAATTCCACAAATGATGGGTAAACGCAGTCGCCTCAAACCAACCTTATCATAAGGAAACCTGCAAATGGAGAACATAATACAAAGATTAAAGCTTCTAAAACAGGTCACAACTTCAACAGCAACCAGTAAGTTCATAATCGTAAAAGTGATTACCTAATTAAGCCTGATAAGCAATCGCAATATGAGCCTTCTGCCTACATCTGAGTCTTCTGACCCGAATATGCAGAGCGTTCGTCGCCCGCAACAACAACAATAAACAAATTAAAACCCGACCAGGAGGAAAATATGGATCGCAAAAACAACAACAGTTATAAACACCACTATCTTTTGATCGAGAAAAATGACAGTAATATGAAAATGAGTGGCAGGTTATTGATATAGCCACGATTCTCAGAGAAACAAATCACAAAACCGGAGGCAAGACTATTACTATCTACTTCAGAAACTCACAAAACAAGATTTAGATATCTTGACAAACAGGGATTCCTGAAATCCCCCTGTTGTCAGCAGATTTGTAGAAACACGACTCAAAGAACATTAACAAACAACAGCAAGTGTAGGAGTCAAAACTTTGTAAAAGTATACGAAAATGGAAAACATATTGCAACGATTACAGCTTTTAAAGAAGCTCATAATTTTCACAGAGAAGGATAAGTTTATAATCGTAAAAGTAATTACCTTAGCCTGATTAGCAACCTTCATCTGAGTCTTCAGCCACCATCTTAGCCTTCTGACCCAAATATGGAAGACATACATCACCCAGAAAAACAGAAGTAACAAAATCAAACCCAAACAACGAGGGATGTATGGATCGCAAGAACAAAAGAAGTTAAAAGGGCTTTTAAAGAAGGTCGTAATTCTGACAGAAAGAAAAATATTTATAATCGTATAGCAAGGTAATTACCTTAGCCTGATAAGCAACCTCCATTTGAGTCTTCTACCTCCATCTGAGCCCCAAAATTTACACACGGATCATAATTATCCCAAAAAATAAATCAAAAATAAAACCCCAATTCAACTAGCTGAGTCTTCTGACCCAAATATGGAAAGCATTCATAACCCGCAACATTAACAATAAACGAATCAGACCCCGACCAAGACGAAGATATGGATCGCAAAAACAACAAAAATTAAAAAGGCAAC
>JAGPOY010005216.1:1628-12648 GCA_018983105.1 Silene uniflora | reverse complement strand
TAAACAATAAGTTAGCTGTAGCCTTAGGATTGGTAGTCATAGTCTTATTAGCAACAGGAATTCTACCTTATAATAATTAATTAAAGAAAGATTAGAATTTTAAATTAAATATGTATATAATAAGAAAGTCCTTTCCTACCTATACCCTACATGTCCTTTGATGAGATTAGCTCTATGTACTTGAAGCACAGAATGAATTTCTGTAAGTAAGGGAAGGAAGATTAGTAGGGCAGAGCAGATACCCCTTTTACTTATAAAAAGTAGATGTCTTTGACTGGACAGATAGCGAGATTAGTGTAGTATCAGAAGAAATTATTAGTCTTTTTGTCGGGTAGGAACCATTTGACTGAGAGGAAGAATTTTGGCAGGGAAGATTGGGAACGTGATTCTAGAATTTAATTCTAAGATTAAACTCTTTAGGGGCAAAGGATGCACAGACTTGTTCTATGTAAGCTTATTGACCTATGTAGTAAGGACTTAACTTAGGTGACTGGCCTATTAAACTGAGGTAGAATACGATGCAATTGGGCATATGAGTCCACTTTTCTTCTTTTATAATAGATAGAATTAATATAAGATAAATTCTAATACATATAATTTAAATTAGTCTTTAGAGATTAGAGATATACACATAAGAAAGAGATCTAAATTCGTGTTAAGAAAGAATTAAGATAGAATATATATTCTTTATATATGAAAGCACACTGACTTAAATGAATTGCTATAACTTCAGTCGCCTCTTATTAATTAATATCCCTAGTTCTTACTCTATATCTCCGCTTAGACCTTAAACTGTATTCATCGCCTCTTCTTACTCTCTATCTCCGCTTACACCTTAAATCTGTACTCATCGCCTCTTCTTACTCTGTATCACCTCTTCTTAATTTAATTGTTCTTAATTTCTCACTCTTTTATCTTTTCTTTATGTAATAGAGCCAACCATCGATCTCACCCCATTTAATCTCCCTGCCTGTGGATTTATCATATATAACACAATAGTCCTCATAGAAAGTCACAAAACAATTATTTTCTTTAATCAATTTATATAAAGAAATTATATCAAAATGAAAAGACGGGATGTATAACACATCTTTGAGCACTAAACTCTTAGTTAGCACAACTCGTCCATGTTCCTCAGCTATTACCGTAGTTCCATTTGCTAAGAAGAGAGGAAAGGGGGTCTCTTTCCATATATCCTGAAGTAGTTCACGTCGACTAGTGATATGATGGCTCGTGCCACTATCGATTACCCAATTAACGACTGAAGTTTTTTTATCCATACTTAATCGTTTCGGATTAACTAATGGTAAGATGATTCTTCCTCGTTCTAGATCTTCTTCGATCAAATAGTTCTTTTGGGATTCCACTGCATAAATTTTTGCTGTAGCATTGACGAGTAGTAAAGTCTTACCAAACTTCAAATGATACTGATTATTAGATCGAAGGTGTCCACTTCCCTTCTTATGACAGTTCATAAATCTTCACAGGTGTACTAATCCAATTTCTTTTTATATTCTAATATTAAGTTAAAGAGTTAAGATTTTAATTAAATAATTATAATTCTTATATTTAAAAGCTAAGAAGGTCATT
Source organism: Silene uniflora (assembly GCA_018983105.1). Lineage (NCBI taxonomy): Eukaryota > Viridiplantae > Streptophyta > Magnoliopsida > Caryophyllales > Caryophyllaceae > Silene > Silene uniflora. Next base: position 11,058 of record JAGPOY010005216.1, on the reverse strand, counting down.
ACATTGGCATTACAGATGGTGTGATAATGGGGTTGCAGAGGCCATATGAGTCGGTAAAGGAATGGTATAAAATGAGATCCTGGTGTCGGCAAGAGAGGTTAAGTTAGAGTATGTCAGGATCATAGGTTAGTTATTGAGTACATTCTATATTCTATATTTCTATATTCTATATTTCTTATATATTCAATATTCTATATATCACCTAAAGAAAAAAGGAATAGGGGGGTAGTTTTTTGTAAATTAAATTTTAAATTAAATTAGTGTATTTTTTAATATTAGATTTCAATAGGTTCTTGCTGATCTATGGTAAGCGGCGAGATTCATATAGCTTAAAGGGCATTAAATGTGTGGGATTCCTTTGTTTTTATCTCCCGTAATAAGAATTTATGCCTGGGCACACAGGAAGTGCTAGATAGCAGATTGGGTTGAGGATTCTAGTCCCTTTCGTCTTAAAATGTGAGGCTATTTATAGTTCGAAGAATTGCAAGGCCAGAATGTATTTCAGTACCTGTCCTAGTGACTCTTATACGTCGGATATATTAGACATAAGAAATATATATCAGACATAAGACATTAACGTTAGACATTAACATCTACATTAACATTAATATATAATAATATATATATAAAATATAATAATATATACATATGTAATATAGCAGTGTTGCTAGTCTTGTAATAAAGAAATCTTGATAGTCTTGTAATAGCAAGAATCCCCACCAACTATACGGAATGTTAGAGTCTCATAGCGCCTAGTTCTAAACGGAGGGAAGGATGAGACAGACTACTCTCTTCCCTTAGTTGTTAGTGCTGGTCTAGTAATTCTTGTAATAGCAATCTTTCCAGTCTTGTAATAGCAATGTTAGAGTCTAATCACGAGTCTCTTTGTGGAGAATAATGACTCTGCTGGAAATGTTTTACATATAAAAATCCCAGGAGACAGACTACTCTCTTCTCTTGGCTGTAAACTGACTTGTCTATGGTGTAAGTCAGGGAATCAGAGGAGACACGCTATGACAGGATGACTCTTCTTTGGGTTCAGGCAACTACTCCAGGACAGCTGATGCGAGATTATGAGAAAGAAAGACGCGTTTGGAAGAGCCCCGTGGGTGGATCTATCGTTCAGGGCCCTTGTCTTGCCATCAGATGCTTTTTCTTTGCTGTTGGGGAGAAGAAGTGCCATGTGAGGTCATGATGTTCTGCATTCGTTCCTGTATTTATAATTTCTTTCGTTCCTTTAAAGAGGACGGCTTTGAAGCCTACCCGCTGGCTGTCATCGCACGGGCATCCTCCGGTTCTACTTCTAATTCAAAGAGATCAATACCAAGGAGAAAGAAAAGCCAAAGCCAGTGAACTCTCTTAGCTTTTTGCTCAGGAAGCGCTATAACCGGAAGCTACGGCAGATGACCCTCGCCGGACATAACTACACAGGGTAGCAACTCCTGCTTTTTCTAATGAAAAAGGGCAACTGCGGGACAAACCCCTCACAACATGCTAAGGGCTTGCCCATGCTTTCAAGCTCGACCAATCCTTTAGTCGCATGCGGCCTCATTCTTTTCTTTCTTAATAAAAGGAGATATAACCAAAACGGTAGAACGACGGCCCTTGCGGGGCACGTTACACAAGCGTATTTTCAAGCTTTCCTCAGTCTAAAAAGTCAGTATGAACGAAGTTTAGTACATCAGCGGTTGGCTTATAACGTATGCATGTAAGGCTTTGAGCAGGAGATGCGTTGGACAGATATGCGATTGCTGACAATGCCGCAGCAGGCGTTGCGCACGAAAGAGTTCAGGAAGGGCTTTGACTTCTCCTAGTATTAAAGCCGCGTTTCGATGTCCTTTAATGATACGACCTTCACGAGGACATGTTCTCTGATTCATAAGGCCCATTTCATTTAATGGCACCATTCTCCTTAATTAAAAGTCCTTCAATTGACTACGAATGCGCTCTATGGAGCCAATTCTATTTTATAGCCCGCTTGAAAGAGGTAGAAAGCTAACTTAATTCAATAGGCCGGGTGGGAGAAACTTCACGAAAACTAACTACCAAGGAAGGTTTGCTCGCCTTTAACTATCTCGCTGCATTCCTTCGCTCACTTGTTAGTTATAAGACGCAAGAACGGCCTCTCGAACGTCGAGCTGCCCGCCCTTCAGACCAATCGTAGTCTACCTATAAAGCCTTAGCTCAACCCTAGACTCCAAGGAGCCTCACCCCCACCACCGGGGCATAACCTTGAAATCAATGAAATCGACCAATTGGATCTCAATTAATAGAACAGGGATCCGCATAATCAGAATCTTGCTTGGTAAAAGCCTCTCCCTCACGTGGGAGCCGCTCCTCTCCTCGATGCAAAGCAAAAGGACCTCAATTGCGAAACCAGGCAGCTCCAGAATCAGAATCCCGGTAATATCGACCTGACTCACCCAATATCCCAAAACCAAATAGTCTTTATCCAACTACGGATTTAGCACCTCCAATCAAAAGCAAGAACCCGTCCCCTTGTCTTTTAGCATGTTGAATTGTGCGATTCTCGAATGGGACCGATTCTCCTCTGTACGGGGCGGAAACAGAGGCTTCTTTGCCGGGTGTTAAGTCATCTGATCTTCCAGTCGTCTATAATAGGACTGGCACCCTTCAACCATCAGCATCATCAACTTCAGCCTCAGGATCAACTTCCGCTTCAGGATCCGCTTCTCTTTCTGCTTCTTCATCAGCTTCAGCAGCACCATCTGCTTCTACCAATCTTAAGCCTAAAATTTCTTATAAATCGCCCCAGTATAGGGTGTTAAAACAAGATTGATCGCTTGAAAGACCTCGATCACGACAAGCAGCCTCTGATTAAATTTAAGGAAAGGGCCCGGTTCTTCCCATGCGGGTTAGTCTCGAAAAGGTATCGATACGCAGGTTATAGGCTCAGCAAAAGGCTTTTATTCCTGAGCCAACTCGTTTCTACATCAGCAGTCGGCTCTAACATCTACTCGTTCCATAACTTACACTCGTTCTTCATATCTTTATCTTTCCCGGTGATTTTCGTTGCAAAGTGATTTTCGCTAATAGAATTGAAAAAAAGGTTGAACTTTTTCATTTTATCGGGGATTTTGGTTGCAAAGCCGTTTCAGTAAAGAAATTTTTTAAAAAAGGCTTTAGAAAGCAAGCTGAACCCTCATCTTTTTGCAAAAAGCCGCTCCACGATAATAAAGTCTCATCTTGTGTGTTGGCTGAAGTGACAATAGTACCACTGAACCCTCGAATATGTTCGAAGATTTCAAAATGATCTTCTAGTTCCGGGGAGAATTCGCAAAACTCCGTTTCCATCGAGAACTGAATGGAGTTTTTCTGTATTTTGACCAGAGAATCTAAGAGAGACATTACTGTCGAGATTCTTACCAAAAAACGAGACATTCCATGCCCTCGGAGAGTGCTTTGTCGTGCTAGGTCATTGACATATCCGTTGTCTTTATTTGACCCCAAGAATGGATTGGATCGAAACGACTTTACTATCGAACCCCTGCGTGTCTCTATCAATCTCAATCAATCAATCAAATGCTAATCAACTAATCATCACAACCACATATAGAATAACTGAGTAGGGAAACCCTACCTGATAGCAAATTCGCGGATCAACAATCAACAACTAATAGGGCTCCTCTACGAAGTATCCGCCTATAAACATAATCGATTAATTACAACATGCCCTAATGCTACTTTCCCCCAATTTATAGAATTAGGGTACAACAACAATTGTTAAACATGTAAATCGAATTAGTGACACTTACGATGATGGGGAAGGTGAGATAATGCGAATCCGGAACAATCCTTGCTTAGAGGTGATTAGTGAGGGATTATGGGTTTGAGAAATGTTTTAAACTGATAATCGTATGAATGAAACGAGGTTTGTTATATTTATATAACCCTAATCTCACTAATCACTTTAACTCGAGATCGCCTTCCACGACAACTTACTCGGTCGAGTTACACTATAGCTCGGCTGAGTTGGCCTAACTCGGTCGAGTTACTTCGTGCTCGGTCAAGTTCCTATAAGGGAGTAACCTGCTTAATCAGCCAACAGAGCTAACTCGGCCGGGTAGCCCTAATTCAGCCGAGTTACTCTGTCTCAGAAACCGTAGTATTACAATTACTCTCCTTCTGCCAATTCAAGCTGGGCTTGGAGGCAGATTAACAAAGTAAGGGATACTATTCAACCTGGTTTTGCTCAGCATAATTGGGAGATGGCACCTTACAATACCTGTTAGGTCTATAAATGGCTCTTAGGCAGCATGGCTAAGGTTAAATGGTGTCCTTTTGTATGGAACATGCTATGTTTACCCAAGGTTAACTTCATGAAATGGCTCTTTGTAAAAAACAGACTTTTGACTAAAGAGAGAATGGGTAGGTTTACGATCATCACTTATGGTTGTGTTATCTGTGTGACAGAGAACAAGAAACACAGACTCATTTATTCTTTTACTGTACATACAGTATCAAATCTTTGCAGTTAGTTCAGGAGTGGTTAGGCATGGTGTGGCCAGGTGACATGTTGAATTGGTTGCTAAAGTGAAGATCCAGAGGCCTTTTGAAGAAGCATATTTGTATGGCAGCTGTAGCAGGCGTGCTTTACTTTGTCTGGCATAGCAGGAATTTGGCAAGAGTAGAGGAGGTTGTCCAACACCCTTCTCTGATTTTGAAGAAAATCCAATCATGCATGAAATTTAGATTGCATATTTTGAATAGTTCTGCTATATGTTCTAGGGATAAGCAATAGATGAGTGATAGAGGCTTGATGCATTGTTAGAAACTGAGTGAAGAGTAAGGAAGTAAATTATATGTTGTAATGAGGCATGTAGTAACTATGGCCCTACTATGATGTATGATCTTGATTTGAGATTAATGAGAATGTTCACATTCCACCAAAAAAAAACATAAGGTCTTAAATGAAGTATAGGCTCATTAAAAGAAACCATCGCCTTGCTAGACTCCAGAGCAGCTCATGGGGATTGGTTTTTCAGTGGTCATCACTGGCCATCACTGGCTCTCAACTCATGCGTGCAACTGAGGAACTCGCTCGAGCTGAGCCAGAGCTCGCTCGAGCTTGGCTGGAGCTCGCACGAATGGTCTTTGTTGCCCCATTATCCGTGGGGACTGGTCTTTTGGTCGTTGGGATTGCCCTTCATTGCCCAGAAACTTGACTCTTATTGGCCTACGGTACTTAGGTTTGGTCTTCTCTTGATGCTTTGTTGTTGAATGTGTCCATTTAGCTCCGAAATGCTCCATTTATGCGAGGTTAGCGCTCCTTTCCTACAAACGGCGCAAAACCTTGTAGAATAGCAACTAGGAAGCTAAAGATATACAAAACGACCCTAATAGTCACAAAAAGCATGCGAAACAAGGTGAATTAGGGAACTTAATGTGCGTAAGTATGAGACACATCATTTATACATACCACGTCGGTTTAATCCGAGTACGATGATAAATGGCGACTAATAACAAAGCAATGACCTTAAAGTAATTAGTTCATATAAAGCATTTTATTTCATTTTATTTTACTTTCTTTTATTTTAGCCCCCTTATCTTGACCATGTTGCCCTGTCATCATTGGCTAACATACATGTCACGTTCATTTAACTCGAGTACGGTGACGAAACGGTTAAGCATACATTTTGAACCTTTATTTGTTAACTCCTCAAGTCAAGCTTGCAAATCCAAACTCGAAACGGGATATTACTAACATAATGGTGATTATTTCGAGTCTTGCAAACTATATTTAACAACCTTTTCAACAAAAGCGGTTTTAACAACCTTTTAGATAGCTAGAAGATGCCCTTTGTACCGCCCTATGGTTCGCACCTCAAGAGGACTTTTGTCTTCATTTTTTACAAATCAGGGCAGAGCCATTTGCATCGCCAATAGGCTCGCGCCCTTACTAGGCTGCCTGATGCTGTTCTGACATTTCTTCGGCACTTGTCTAGGACGTTCGCGATTACGGTTCATCTGAATGCATCGTGGATCATATTGGCGAGTTTACATTTACACTTTATCATTTAGACACTTGTTTCAAACAAATAGATCGTGTTAAGCACCATAATCTAAAACTTGGTAAATGGATGATTAATTTCTGTTTTTCATGCGAATCAATCTTAAATCCAACTTGACATCAATTTCTTAATATTTGGATAAACAAACCGACTTAGCAAATCTTCACATGTTAGGTTAAACAAAAGAATGCGCATTCATGCATTTACTCGTTTCATCAACTTTGTACTTGACAAGCACAATCGATCAGTAGAGACCGATATGCGGGCCAGATTAGGTGTTCGATTAAAGAACTTCCCAATACGTACCCTCACTCCTTACTCAGAACCTTTGGATAGTGGATGGCCTTATCTATGGCAACGAGAGTCATTCTAGTCATAGAATGCTTAAGGGAGACAAGTCCTTATCTTTAGTACTTATATCAAGTACCACTTCATGCTTTGTTTGACCAAGGTATAAAGTGGATCTCGAACGCTGTCCAAGCACTCCACAATTTCTTGGTGGTAACTCCAAACGTCTTTGCATCGTCTCGGGACCTTAACCGGGACGACACCATCCGATCTAAAGCGATCTGGTCGAAAGCATTTTACCTCCGTCCCCGAGCGTGGCTTTTTCAAACCGTCGTTACGTCCGCAGGCTGGCTGATAGGCTATCGCACACCTATACAAAAATACCCTAACGGTACAACAAATGAATGTAGTATGTAAGGGTCGAATCCACAGAGAGCTCGGTAGTTGTTAAGTAGTTTTTATGGGGTGAATTTTTATCTAGGTCGGTTTAACGATTGGTTGAGTTGATTTTATGAAAATAGATGAAAACAATAATAAAAGAAGATGTCTAGGGAAATTGGGTCACACAGGCAAATTATGTAAATGTTCAAGTTAAAATAAGAATTGATAAAAGTGATAAATATTTAGGCTTAAAGATACTCGTCTTACGACATTAGCATCTCGATAATAGCATCAACCATATAATGGGTCCTAGAGGCTCTCGACTACTAGGTCACTCTACTAACACATGCAAAGTCTAACTCAAGTTCCGTGCCTCTCGACTTATAGAACGAATTAACCCACTTAATCAATTGTTTGTGTAATTTAAACATAGATTAATCTTAACCAAAACAAGCATGTGATAGAAATAATTTATCGATATCAAATTACCCTATTTCAACAATTACAAGAACAATTCATGCATGGCTTCCTTTAGTCCCTACACAAAAGAAACTACTCTAACATGATGAAATGTAAAGAAATGTGAACTAATGAAATAAATAACATAATGGAAATAGAAATACAATTACCTTGAAAGGAAATAGAAATGTAGAACAATATAATGGAAATAATTTGAATGTAATTAGAATTGCAACTTGAAATGGAAATTGTATTATAAATGCTAAAAGGAAATGTAAACACACTAATGTAAATTAAGCTATACTAACTAATTAACTACTAAACTTAGAGAGAATTTTATGTAAGAATTGTGTAAAAAGGGTGTGTAAACAAAGTGTGTAAATGATCGAGCTTAAGCCTTCTATTTATAGGGAGACAAGGGAGTAACGTATTCGGCATAGAAGAGGCTCATCTCGATCGGGGTGACATGGTCCCGATTGGGACCATGGCTTTCCAGGATCATTTCCTTAATTGCTTTGTTAAATGCTAATGGAATCCGATGTTGATGTTTAATGCCTTGTTTAAGAGTGCGATAAAGAGCGTTTTGACTAGCATCTTTGGCATCCTAAAAGCATTTGGAATCCCGTGTCTTCCACTCTATTTTGGACTTGATCACTTGGGCTTTGACTTGCATTGACTTCATTTGCATTTGTTATTTCAATCCATAACTTTTTCCATGCAAAACTTATGCAAATCCCAACACTTTGTCTAACACTTGCTCTCATACTTAGCCTCATACTCTATACTTGCGATATTAGTAGAATTTAGCTCCTAAGAGCTCAAGTACCTAGAACACATGACAAAGCAAGCAAAGATACTAGAATACACAAATTAGCTCATAAAACACTAAGATAAGTGCCAAATGAAATGTAAAGTAGAGCTAAATTAAGGGGGTAAAATGTGTGAATTAGGCACTTATCAAACTCCCCCAAGCTAAGCCCTTGCTTGTCCTCAAGCAAGAAATCAATCCCATCAATTGGAAAATCCTAAATAAGCTAACAAGCAAATGATTCAAATCCCGAAACAACATGGACATAAGGAAGAAGCAAAGACATAGATGAGATTTATATGGCGGCGTAGCATGGATAACTTCAAAGGAACTTTTCCTGCCTTTGCATGATCTTTTCACTCGTAACTCAATTATATGCATAAGGACATTTTTGTGAATAATCACTCAACTATCCTCGACGCATGAGAGTGTGCCCGCAATCTATTATGGTAACCAATTCAAAACCCAAGCCAAAACAATCAAATACAAACAAAAAATGAAGCCAAAGGGTTAGAAGAAGGCTTTATGTAATGGGTGGGTAATATGGGGGAACATGTGAATTATGGTTTTGAGGGGCTAGGTGATCAAGCTAGCAACGACCAAATGTAAAGATGCTCAATCCAACCCAAATAACCCAATTAGATGTCAAAAACAATGTCAAATGACTTCTTACAATACAAAATACAAGTAAACTCTCCAAAATATTTTGATAATCACATGAGAGCTACTTAATTCAACTTCTTCTTCCTTTCTTCAATATCAACATTTTTTTTCATTTTTCTCATCATTTTTCTTTCATTTTTTCATTTCTTCCTTTTCTCTATTTTTTCTTTTCTTTTCGCATCCAATTCTTTTCTTTCATCAAATCAGGAAAGAACAACAATTCCGGCATAACAATTCACAATGACATAATTTTAGAGAACATCCCAATTTGAGCATCCCAACACCAAAGCATAGCTACTAGCTTAACAAGTGTAGGCAATTTATAATTGTAACACCCTCATAAATCAAGGGGGCCTTTACCAAGGACTGCCCTTAATCTATGGGAGTATTACCATCCCGACATAACCGGGGTAGTGAAATATCGAAAGAATAATGCCTGTCCTTTATTAATAATAATGTTAATTGTCTTACAACAGTCTCATAAAATAACAACAACTGAAATGGTAAAGGTTCAACTACTAATAATATTAATAACTATGTCGGCTAAGCAAACGCTACACTTGTGGAGACTCTTCCCATCCCATAAGCACACCGGCATCATCCATAAGATCATCACCTGCTAAGCCAACTGCTCACCATCCCCGAATGGATCACCGCAGGTCATAAGACAAACAACCGGGGGTCAGTTCAACCGTAGATAAAAGTAAGACAATCAGGAAATATGAACACAAGCGGAAGCAATGTAACAATCAATGAGTTGTGATCTCCTTATCCACCCTCGCCTCTACCAGAACCGACT
>JAGPOY010005215.1:0-11191 GCA_018983105.1 Silene uniflora | reverse complement strand
AGACTTGTTTGTATCATATACTTTTACTCGTTGTCACTTCCGTTTTATTTATGTACGATGAACCCGCGCTTTGTACTCTTACAAGTTTTAAAAATTCCGCACTTTTCATTACTTTTAAGTGTTTTATTTTCCGCATCGTAGCGGGGGTTCACAATATAACCATGCATTACACATAATGAAACAAATAATTCAACAGGTAATAAAAAGTTACCTTGTGTTGATCTGAAATGATAGTCCATCCTTCACCATTTCCTCTCCGAGGGTGTTCTTTAGTTGCTGAAAAAAATACTCATAGCTGTCATTATATTCTCTTTCTAATATAGCCCAAGTCAGAGGATAGATCTGTTCCTTTGCATCTCTTCAGCAGTTATCAATTGCCCTCCCAAGAAAGTTTTCAAAAAACAGGCATCCACACACAACACCCTCCTACAACCCCTTAACGAACATTGCTTCAATGCATCAAAACATAAAAAAAAATCTATGAAAAACATGTATTTTTCCTGGAATTATAGTCAAGGTAAATACACTGTTTGGGTCTTCATCTGTTAAAGCCTGAATATAACTCTGAAATTTACTATAATGCTCTTTTATAGAGCCATGTAACATTATTTATGAGCAACATACTTGACCTTATACGCAAACCCTTTCTTGATGAGGACTTTGTAAGCCCTCCTTACTGTCTCAATTATGTTAGAAGCTGGCCAATGAGGCCTAGCTTTAAAAACTTCTAAAAACTGCTTAGCTAACCAACTTGACTTCAATTGTCTATTTATTTCCATATTTCTATGATAAGTGTGATGGGGATCAACGGATTTCACAAGTATATATACAAGCTCTTTTGTTATCCCAACTTCCATACAATTTGAAAGGACAACTAGAGACACAACTAACTCCTAGCCTTTCACCCCTTGTTGTATGACTCTTATCAAAAGTTAGGTTTCTACCTTGAGCTATAGCATACCTTGTAACACAGTCTTTAAAGACCTTTATATTTAGAATTCTAATGCCCACACACCATCTAAGTTTATTAAAATCAGTTTTCTCATCAATTATAGAAACATAAGGCACTTTTGTCTTACATGGCACTGGTTCTTCATAACTTTCACGAGGAGTATGTATTTCATCTCCACTGTCGTCATAATCACTTATCCTCCCTTCATTTTCAAGGGCAATATTTGTAACTGCAACATCCATGTCTTGACTAGCCAAAGCTTTAGAAGCTGCCTCTACTTGAAGTTGCTTTGCAATTTCTAAACCATTAGTCCACTTCTTCACCTTTTCCCTTGCTAGACGCACTTCCTCATCTGAGTTCCCATCTGAGCACACCTCTTTCTCAACTAAATTCTCAATAATCTGATTCAACTCACCACCATCAGCTTCATTCAACTCACCATCTTCATCCAACTCACCATCAGTTACATCCTCATCCTCATCCTAATCACTCTTAGTCTCATCATCACTGAAATCCTCATCTTTATTTCCAGGCTCATATCCAGAGTCCTCTTGCTTACTCAAGTCATCCCACTCAAAGTATTCAGTGATATTTAACCTAGCTTGATCCGCATCTTCCTCAAAAGAGTCAAAGAAATACAATATCCTCGGTTCATTGAAATCAAATGATGTTTCAGTATAATCTAACCCACTGATTTCTTTGGATGAAGTAGTCAAATCTGCATCTTCTAGGGCCTTTTTAGGAAGAGTGTGTTTAGTTGGGTTTTTAAGAAGAAGCCTAGTTGTAGTGTGAGAGGGGGCACTATTATTTTGAAGGCATTTTTTAGAAGATTTCTTTAGGGCTTCAGAAGTGGGAATTGAATATTGTGATCCTTTTTTTGTCACTACCCTTCAAGGGGACCTTTAACATCTTTCTTCCTTCTAGCTAGGGATCAAGTTTTGAAGATGTTTGACCAAAGTTGTAGTAGTGTGAGATCGAGGGGGCAGATCATTTATGAGCTTCATTAACTGTAAAAGGTCCTTGTCAACAACAATATAACACTAACTATACTACTACTTACTGTCTCTTTACAAATCACTTCAACATTATTGTCATCCTTAGCTTTCTGTAACCTAACCCCGGGTTACATGTAAAATATACCATCAATATTTCTTCTAAACCCTTCACACTTCTTTTCTTCTTCAAAAAGGGTTAACCAACATAACTCGTCTGGTCAACACCCACTGTTTTAAACCTTCTTCCAATATACTCAAAACTATTCTAGTTTTCTTAAAACAACAACCAAACCACAACTTCCAAGTAACAGATTGCCAATGCAACCATTACCAACCTAAATTATAACTCATAAATCAATTAAATGTAAAAGAGAATTGCCAATAAATAATAAATCAAATTAATGGATAATATGTTATTATCACGATTTGTCCTTGTCTCACACACATCTACTGAAATGTGGTACTCTAATGATTTATTCTTTGATTAAATTTTGTTCAGCGTTTGTATTTTTTTTATTTTTTTGCAAAAAAATCAATTTTTACATTTAACTTAACATGAAATATCTTTATACAAGTCTGAAGAAATTTTTGCCATGGGTGTTTGTTACTAGCTTTGTGGCTAAGCAAATATGTTGCCATGGACAACATATAAGCCGTGGCTAAATATAAGTTCGCCACAAGTGTGACATTGTTCGTAGCAAGAATGATTATTAGCCACAGCTGTAGCCTAAATCGTGGCGCAATTGACTTTTTGCCACGGGAAATGTTTTCCCATGGCATAAATTTTTTCTAAAATATTGATTGAAATTTTTCCCATGGCTAAACAAAATTTAGCCACGGATTATGAATTTCCGTGGCATAATTCGTGGCGCAAATATCAATTTGTAGTAGTGGTGATTGATTGATTGATTTTTCTCCTACATCCCCAGATGTCGATCGATTCATTTACTCAGCATTGTGGAGCCCTACAATAATGGTTCCATCTTTCCAGCCCCTACTCTTCCTCGTCACCCGACCTTCACTCAGCATCACACTACTCCCACTACTCCCATGACAAGTGCTCAAGGAATTCACTACTCTTCTTGCTCATAACCCTGACCTAATCCCCAGATTCCACACGACAACAACTAACTTTTGGGAGGAATTGTCTTAGGAGATGAGCGATCTGCTTATCTCAAACATAATCAACTTTTTTGAGAGCGTGAAGATTTCTTATCCAAGTGTGAAGACTGGTCTATTTGCACTAATAACAGCCTTCATGCAGGAGGAAGGATTTGGCTAATATGGGATCCTACCATGTTTGCAGTAAATGTATTGGACATTGATGCTCAATGCATACATTTTGAGGTGTTTGATAAAAGTAGAAGGAAGATGTTCTTGTAAACTATGGTTTATGGATTCAATCAAAATGCTGACAGAGAACCTTTATGACAAAAATTGAGGGACTATCAGAGATCTGTGAATAGGTCTTGGATGGTGGATGGTGACTTCAATTCTATAATGGCAGTAGATGAGAGAATTGGGGGAGCCCCTGTCACTAGGGCAGAGATGAGAGATATGTGTTTGGCTGTGCAGGATTGTGACCTTCATGATATAAAAGGCTTTGGGTCTTTTTATACTTGGAACAACAAACATGAGTATGATGGAAAAGTCTATAGCAGGATTGACAGTGCTTTTATTAATGAGGATTGACTCCTTGAGTTCCCTGGTAGCAGTGCACAATTTCTACCAAAGGGCCTTTTTGATCACTGTCCATGCCTGATCAGCTTTGAGGAAGTCAATATAAGAAGTAGATTACCTTTTAACTATTTTAATATGTGGTCTCAATCTCCAGGGTTCAAAGAGTTGGTACTCAGGGGATGGAAACAAGACATTCAAGACACTGTTATGTTCAGGGTGGTGTCTAAATTAAAGAGTTTGAAAAAAGATCTGAGAAAGCTGAATACTACATAATTCAGTGACATAGAGAACCTAGCAACAGTTGCTAAGTTATCCCTTGAGCAATTCCAAACTCAGCTCAGAGCTAAACCAATGAATGAGGGACTCTGTCTGACAGTCAAAGCATGTGCAAAGGAGGTGGAGTTTTTGACAAAAGCCAGAATGGAATATCTTAGACAAAAATCAAAGATTAATTGGATGAAGGAGGGGGATGAAAATACTGCATTTTTCCATGCAAGTATAAAGAGAAGGAGAGCAAAGAATAGGGTGTATTAAGTGAAGGATATGAGGGGAACTCTATCCACAACAGCTAAGGATATCAAAGGTGCATTTGAAGAATATTATATCTCTTTGTTGGGTACATCAAAGAATGTGATCCCAGTAAAGGAAAATGTGGTGTAGCAGGGCAAATGTATCACTAGGACCCATGCTGAGATTCTTTTGGCTCCTGTTAACCATAGTGAGGTTTAAGAGGCCATGTTTGATATTCCAGGCACCAAAGCACCTGGGCCGAATGGCTATAGTAGAGCCAGTTTTTCAAAGATTGATGGGACATAGTGGGGGAAGAGGTGACTGCTGCCATCCAAAGGGGGTGCAGTACTGGGCAGCTATTAAAGCAATGCAATAATACTGTTATAACACTCGTGCCTAAGTTTGATGTTTTTGATAGTGTGTTACAATTCAGGCCCATTTCCTGTTGCAACACCATCTATAAATGTTTGTCAAAAGTCATTTGCAATAGGATGAGTAAGATTCTATTTGAGCTAGTTAGCACATCTCAGGGGGCTTTCATTAAAGGAAGAGATATTGTGGATACTGATTTGCCAGGACTTGATAAGGCTGTATAACAGGAAGTCTTGCTCTCCAAGGCTGCTTATAAAGCTTGATCTACAGAAGGCCTATGACTCCATAGAATGGTCTTTTGTAGAGGAAATGCTAAGGACTGTGGGATTCCCTGAGAGGATGGTGACCATTATCATGCAATGTGTCACTACTCCTTATTCCATAGCCTTAAACGGGGAAATTTTTGGATTTTTTAAGGGAACAAAGGGATTAAGACAGGGTGATCCTCTGTCCCCCCAGCTATTCACTCCATGCCTTGATTATCTTAGCGGAATTCTGGAGGTTACTCAGAAGCATAGTAAGTTTATATATCATCCATTATGCAAAAGGATTGCTCTCTCCCATTTATGTTTTGTTGATGATTTGATTCTTTTCTGCAAAGGGGAGAGGGCCTCTGTTGAACTATTGTTGAATGCTTTTCATTTCTTTTCCAAAGCATCTGGGCTCATCAAGAATAGTGCTAAATCAAACTTCTATTGCAATGGGGTGGATGAGGGACTGGTTAAAGAAATAGAAATGGCAACTGGAATGAAGAAGGGACAGGTGCCTTTTAAGTATTTGGGAGTGTCTGTATCACCCAAAAGACTGTTAGTCCTGGATTGTAAGTGTTTGGTGGAGAAGGTGGTTAGCAGGATAAGAGTTTTGGGTTCAAGGCAGCTTTCCTATGCTGGCAGAGTTGTTATGATTAAGTCCGTTTTCATTACCCTGCACAATTATTGGGCACGAGTTTTTGTCTTACCCAAATGTGTTATCAAAAAGATTGAGGCTGTTTGCAGAGATTATCTTTGGCATGGGAAAGAGGCTAGTGACAGCCCTTCTTTGGTGTCCTGGGAAAAGCTATGTAGACCTAAGAAACAAGGTGGACTTGGCTTTAAAAATCTGATGTTATGGAATCTGGCAACTATAACTAAATATGTATGGTGGTTTGAGAACAAAGAGGACCACTTATGTATTAAATGGGTGCATGCTATTTACATTAAAGAATAATGCTGGACTGATTAATGAACCTACTTCTAATTCTAGTTGGGCATGGAGAAGGATTTGCCACACTAAGAATCAGATGAAGGCATTTATTTTTAATGTTACTGTGAGAAACCAGGATATTCCTTACACTGTCAGAATGGGATATTCATGGCTCCTCCCTGATACTGAGACTGTTACCTGGCATCATTGGTGCCTGAATAGCTGGGTGATACCAAAGCATGGATTTTTAGGATGGCTTATGGCTCAACGGCTAGAGATTGTTGACACAAGACAGGTTGCAGCATATGAATATAATATAGGCTAACCTATGTTATTTTTGTGGGGTGGCTTCTGAAGACCATCCTTATCTGTTTTTTCAATGTGGATACAGCAGTACCTATTGTGACCTCATTTCAGGATGGTGCAAAGTATGTATTCCTCATCAAAATTGTGTGCAGTGGTGGATTAATACGAGATTCAGATCCATATGTCAGAAGAAGGTACTTGGTGTCATTTTGGCGGCTCTGATTTATCAGTTATGGATGAACAGGAATAGAAGTCGAGTGGAATTTATTCTGATGAGGCCTGAGATCTTAGTGTCACAGGTTCGAAATGATGTTCAACTTAGATTGCAAGCTTGTAATATTAGAAGTAAGACTGCTATGGTTAGACAATGGTTGAAAGATATTTGTAGTAGCTAAGGAAAGTTAGTATAAGTATGCCTTAATATTGTATGTTTGGAGATTTATGAGCATTAATGAAAAGTTTACATTTTTCCCCAAAAAAAAAAAGACGGTATCTTTTATTCTCACTGATTGCAAGTGTTTGGCTACAAAACATAGCATTGATGTACTCCTTCCATCAGCCAAACGGAAGAGATGAGTACACCTCTAATGATGTAAATTCCTAAATCTCACATACAGTCAAAAGGTGTTACTTGTCCTTATCTCACAGATTTTATCACAGATTTGTCCTTGTTTCATAGACATAAACTGAGATGTGGTACTCTAATAATTCATTATATTTTGTACTCCAATTTTGATTTGAGTATCTCATAGCCTTCTCCCAGCTCCTATTTTGTAAATACAGTCAAAGGTGTTATTGTCTTTATGTGGTACTCTAATGATTCTATTGTGTACTCCAAATGTTGATTTGAGTATCTTTTAGCACCTATTTTGTTTGTAAATACAGTCAAAGGTATTATTGTCCTTATCTCGCATTTGTTCAAATAATTACTCGTACTCCGTAACAAGTACTCAAGTAGTAGCAACTTATTACCTCCTTGTATTTGTTAATAACATCATCAGTTGAAATTGATACATGCAAACAGTAAACTGCAAACTTCCAAATTACGCATTCATCATATTCATATTCATATTCATATTCATCTTATATGTGGAACATAAACCCAATACATTTCTATCTTCAAATTGTTGGGGTTTTCTCTACTCGCGGCGGAAGCGGGTCACTACAACAATCGAACAACAAGGTGTGTGGAGGCCTTTTTTTTTAACACTACCACAATAAATAGGGGGACACCAACAAAGTAAGTAAAGTGCAAGAAACTAGACAATCAACACCACAATTTACGCGGAAAACCTCGACCTCTCGGCAAATCTATCCATTAGTAAGATTAATTGTTCAAGGTTACAACAACCACCATCCTTCATAAGCTCAACAATAAGTATACAATCAAAGGAGATATAATACTAAATTGAAACTACCCTTGTCAATTTACTGCTCCCACTACCCCAAAGATCTACTACAAGTCTACAATACCTATCGGAGAGAACCCGGTACACCGTCAGCGAAGAAGCGTTGATGTAGCTTGAACCACCCTTGAACTAGATCGGCTTCGAGTATATCGGACCAAATCACCTCTTGTATTTGTCACTCACTATATTAACCCGAACTTTTGAGTTCACTCGACTTAGTCCTCGGTCTAGTGGACCGAGTATAACCTATACTAGACTTAGTAAAGTTGTTATAACGCCCGTTTAAAGAAGGGTCGCCTTAAAACTGTCATAACTTGAGATCTAGACATAATATTGATGTGATTCTAATTGGAGGTGATAGTTTGTTCTCTTACTATTCCAATGGTAGGTCACACGCCCAAAATGACCATGAAAAGAGTGAGATATAACCGTTTTACGAAAACTAGTCAGTGCTGAGCACGGCATACTCAATCGAGTGCACTAAATGCGATCGAGTTTCTCTACTCGATCGAGTATTCGTTGACTCGATGGAGTGATCTTTGAGTTTGAGGGTATAGCTTATGGAAACTTGTCACCCGATCGAGTTGAGGGTTCACTCGACCGAGTGAAGTGTCGCTCGATCGAGTGAACCTCTCACTCGACCCTTCTAGCTCACGCATTTGGGGATTTGGCTTCCATATTCTTGTTCTTACTCACTTGTAATCATTGTAAGCTTCTCATCCATATTTCTTCCTTATTTATGATTAGTAAACCCTAACCTTGCTAGTAGTTGTATTGTGGAATTTTAATTAGGGTTATGTTGACTAAGTGGAGTAATTAGTGAGTAATTAGTATTGTTATGGTTATGGTAATTTGTAGTGATAGTTATTATATGATTATTGTAGGATGAGGAGGTTTATGAGATGGATTATTATTATGTTGGATTAGCTTATGGAGTATGCTAAAAGGTAGGTTTATCCTACTTAGTTTCGATATTGTGTCGATTTGTTAAATGAGTCATTTGTCATTGTTTGCATTTGATGAGTCGGTAATTGACATGTTATATGGTATCTTACATATTGTGTTGATTCTATGTCGGAGGACATGGAGGTTGATTGGTTACTTGTTATGGGGACGGGAGGCGGTTGGGAGACCGTCTTCCGCTTGGGTCGCCTCTTGGAGCTTCCCACTCCAAGAGGGATGTGCACATTAATGACTTGAGTTTTGGAGGGAAGTGTGTGGGTGAGACACGACGTCTGGCAGGGGACCCGAGCCGCTCTTGGGCCCGATACCACCGACGTGTTCGGAGTACCTTGTATGAGTGCGGTGTCGTGGACGTGTTCCTGGCACCAGTGGTTGTGGGTACGTCTGGGCGTGTCCCGTTATCTGTGTAACAGATGGATATTGTTGCCTCATTCATATCATAATCATGTTGCATATTCACACACTTGAGTCGTATTGCATCTTGTTTATCGTTACTGACGTTTGTATGCCTGTGTCTGTCACCTATCTTGTTTGGGGTGGCCTGTGACGATCCATATAATGTCCTTCGGTCATATGGGGAGCAGGTTAATTACAGGTTGTTTGGATAGCACGTGGGATACGGGACGAGCTTGATGAGTCACGAGACGAGTACAATTGGCTAGAGAAGTATAGTAGTCATGAGTTGTATTTTATTCATTTGTTTATGTTTATGTAATCATTAAACTTTATATTTATATTTAAATGTTTTTTGATTGGATTTTTGAATCACTATATTGGGAAACCGAGATAATAATGCCTTTAATTATCTTTGCCGGATAATTAGGGTGTTACAAAGTGGTATCAGAGCGACGATTTTGGAACCTAAACCAATGAACCAAAATGAACCTAAGTGTGTCTAATAAAATGAACCCGACATGAGTACAATAGGAGGTCGGTTTTGGGTGAGTAGGATCCCTCATCTCCAAAGTAGATCCTATTGTTTCAGTTGGTCACTACGAGGGTGGTTACGAGTCGGGAAACATGAAGTGACATGTTGCGTGGTTATATGTCTCTTATGCTTTTGTTTAGCATCTTGGCATGTTTTACTTAATCAAATGAAAAGACTGTGTGATTATATTACATGTATTTTGATCATAGTTAAGTACCTTGCATGATATCACGTGTTTATTATAACAAAGCGATCGGTTTCTTGCATGATGTCGTTATTCATAATGTGGTGTATCTTATCATGTGAAAATGTGCCCGCCTTTAGACATTTTAATACCGTATATGTTTAACTTATTATGTTTTTTTGGAATAAAATGTTAGTAATTATACTAAGAGAATTAATATAAACAGATTATCGAAAATCGATATATACAATGTACTTTTGCCATCTTATCATCAAAGCAACAATAAGACAATAAAATCAAATGTATCCTATCTCATCTCATTAGTCATTAGTATTCAAATCATAAGAAAAATATAGATATAGCCATCTATCTAACTTAATTAAATATATAGAAAATACTATATTTACACTATCTTGCATTAGTCATATTTGTAATTTGTTGTTAATATCAATCTCTTCGTTCATGCTACCACGTGTTGCATATACACCAATTTAGAAAAAGAAAATCAAATAAAAAAGGCATTCAAACCAAGCAAAAATATGTAAAGAAGATTCATACCTATAACACCAATTTCATGCAGTTTTTTTTATATGTGAGTATTGTTGAGCCCATATTAGCCTGGTCAGGTTATGAATTAGACTGACAGCATAAGGAGAACAGCATAACTCCAACCCGGACAAATCCATATCAGAAGTCATGAAACAAAGGCGGATTCCAACCAGGATAGAGGCAAAGCTAAGCAGGTATAGAAAGAATCCTCTCCAGCCCATCTACCCTGGACAGTACAGCTAAGAGAGGAGTCAAGGCCCTACTTTTAAGGGAGACCCAGTCAAAAACCCTAAGTCACATCAGAAAATGCGTGCAGAACGGTTGGAGAATGAAGGATTGAGGTTGATCAGTCAATGCGTATTAATAGGAAATATGCCCTATTAATCCGGAACTACCTAACAGCAACCAGGAAGTGACGTTGAGGGTTCCAACGTCTCAAAAGAAGACCATATAAATAGTAATTAGACCATGTGTAAAGGGAGGACAGATTTTTCCTTAAGTGTAATCAACTACTATATTGTAATTCTCGATTTAGAAAGATTAATTGTGTTGTTCTGTTCAGAAATACATCCAATAAAATCATCTTTAATTTCTATTTACCCCTTTCCACAAAAATATTGCATTCCCTAACTCGAGCTAGATACCCCGTTCTCAATCCAGGCTTTGTCAGATTTATTCAGGCAAATCTAGGTTAAAACAAGTATGTATCATCCTCCTACAATTTGAAACACTCAAAAATAATAAAAAATAAGATTCTAAATAATTTAATATACATTAAAGAAAAAGAGTAAAAAAAATAGTTTAGTTATCTATGTAAATTTTACATACTAATTTTTTGAATAAAATCAAAATTGTGATTGTTATATAATGGTGAGGAGAAAGCAAAAATATCATTATTAAATAAGGATAATAAAGTTAAATAAATAGAGTAAAATGATGACAAAAGTTATGAGACGGAGATAAAAGGTTTGCATCAATTATTTTTTAATTTTTTTTTTTTGTATGTTTGAGACTTTTATTTTTTATATTTTTTTTACTTATAAGCATGTGACACATGGTAATTAAAAATAACTTTTTTTTTATGACACGTGGCTTTGTGAGATGACTTAGTGAAATATTTAGTCTTGCTTTTTTATAATATTGTATTTTAGTAACCAAATT
>JAGPOY010005214.1:0-11193 GCA_018983105.1 Silene uniflora | reverse complement strand
TCGCGGGGTACCTAAACGTTGATTACGGTACCTCGTTTGTTCTTAACATTGCTTATTTGCTAGCTCAGCATTGGAGCGGTATTGGGACCCGTGTAACAGGAGCCGTTGTCGGTGGCGGTTTGGTTAGTAAGATTGCCCGCCACCTTTATCCCGATTTTCCCCGAGGCCATAAGCCTCTTGGCAGTGACAATGTGATCGATACTACTACCATGATTACCTTTACATGGATTATGGGCACTGACCGTAAGACTTGGAAGAAATGTGGTCGCCCATCTGTGGTTTTACCTTGCCCTACTCTACCCCAGCTCTTACCTTTATCCACTGTTGAAGGGGTAAAACCCGCTCCCCCTGTCTACCATTTATCTTTCGCGACTACTTTTCCTTCTTCTACCAAGAAGAAGAAGAGGACTTCCCCGGAGAGGGATGTTGGAGAGCCGTCTGGTTCTCGACAGGTTGGGCCTTCTGCGAAGCCCACGCCTGTCACTGTGACTCCTACCCCTTCCCCAGTTGAGTCGGCCTTTCCGGCCAATTTTATTTGTCCTCCACTTTTTGAGGCACCCGCGGTCCTAGACCAAAGGTGCCGTTGTGCCTTACTATTGTAGATTCGCAGGGATGTGGCTCAGATAAGACAGGATTAGGCTTTAGCCCTGTTTCCTATTTACGAGGATCACATGCGCGAGGGGCGTCCCATTCCAGCTGGCTGGCCTAACCCCTCTTTCTATCGATACCCAGAGGGTGGGTATCCTCCACTTGCCTCCGAGTATGAGGAGGAGGTGGAGGAGACACCGGTAGCAAGGGCGGTGAGAGAGAGAGTCGAGGAGGCAGCCAGGAGGGCGGCTAGGAAGGAGGAGCGAGACCCGACGTTTCAGGTGGATCAGGAGGAGGAGGCGGGTCACGATTAGATTCCCACGTTTTGATGCTGGTTTGGGGAAGCCGTCATTGTGAGTTTTCTGTTTCTATTTTCCATCTTTTAATTTATTTTTATTGTATTTTTCCCTTAGTATCATGTATTAGGTTGTGTATCCCGTTCCCCCCTGTTTGCTGTTAGTTAGTGGGTAGCCAATGAAGACATTGTCTGATTTGGTTTGGGGAGGTATTATGCATCCTTTTGCGTCTGCATTTGCATTTGTTTTGCATTCACGTTTATATTTCCTATTTTATTTCATGTTTTATAAAATTACAAAAATCAAAAAAAATTAAAAATCAAAAAAACATATCACGTTTACCTTTGCATTTAGTCGAGTCGGATTGGAATATTTTCGATGATGATTTTGCACTATAAGTCAGTTTTATGCTATGCCTTGCACTTTTCACGAACTGCCTAGCAAAGTCGAGCGATTTCTCCAATTTTGTCTTGGAATTTAATTTGAATTATTAGACTTTACCCGTAATTTTGGCAACTTACTCATAATTTCTAAGTTTTAGAGCTTATAACTGGTGACATTCATGACCGGTTTATCTAGGATTGAGAGCAGTTACTCCCCACATTTCATTGTATCGCATGTATATCAGTTTTGAGTTCTTATTGCCTGCACGCATGGGTTTGTGGTCGGTATCACGTGTTTAGAGAACTTTTGCTTTTTCCCCTTTCTCATTTTACCCCATTAACTCCACATTAGCCAAATCTGCCAGTTGTCCTTAAACTACAGTCTAAATTAAGCCACCCTTGCTGAGCTAGTTTAGTAGTTTTGAGGAATTTATTGTGTTATATCGGATTTTGGCTCATATTTCTTGTTCGGAGTGTGTATTAATGAGAAAAGAATAGAAAAAGAAAAAAATCAGCCTATAAAAAAATTGAAAAAATCGTGAAAAAGGAAGAAAAAAGAGGAAAAAAGTGGCTGGAAAATAATTGTTTTATACCTCTCATGCTTATTTATATCTTATGAGGTACATTTATTATGGATTTTCGTGTTGTATATGTCAAATTATAAGGCATTGAGCTTCATTTTATATTATTGGAAGAGCAGGATGAGTTTTATTATGGTCTTGATTAGGTACTAGCTCGGCTATTTTACCTTCACATTCCCATATCTGTTTTGCCCCTTCTTACCAATTAAGCCTCACATATCCATATTTTGCAATTGTTCGGCACGTGATAGTCCTTGAACGGTGGTTATGCGTGTGTACGGTGACTGAATCATTATTCATGTTAGTTAGCGTTGCATGCTGTGTCGGTCGCAGTCTAGGTGAGTGTCTGCAATTTCTTCTTTCTCTACACATATATTTACTTACCATTTGCTTTGTTGAGAGAAGAGTGACCCGCGAGAGTCCAATTTTTTTAAATGAGTCATGCAAGGTCGAAAGTTCATTTTGTTTCCAAGATATGCATAAATTTTGTTAGCTTCGTATTAAGCTTGCAGCGGTTGAATTGTGTATTAAAACGATTTAGCATTGACTTGTAGCTAGCTCTGAGATTTACTCCTTTCCATTAAGTCCATTTTAGTTGCATTTAGTTTGCTTGAGGACAAGCAAATGTTTGGTTTGGGGAAGTTTGATGCGTGCATTTTACATAGACTTTACGGTCCATTTTCGCACCCATTTCTATGCATTTTAGGTGACTTTATGTCACTTTATACCCCGAATATGCTACTTTGTGTTTTCTATGCCATTTGCAGGTATAAGACGAAAAGTGGTGAAAACCAAACTGGAAGTTGTCCCAAGTATGCATTTTAGGAGATGGAGGAAGACGGAGCAGAAACCCATGCCTAGGGAAGCGTGAAACCGGTCAAAGTTCAAGCCAAAAGCCTATTCATTGTCATTCACGAGCTGAACCGAGAAGAAGACCTCGATCGAGCCCCTGTTGTGCTCGATCGAGAGGATTGGTTGCCTAGAAGACCTCAATCGAGCTGTCCTGTGCTCGATTGAGGGGAGGCCATGGAGGAAGTGTTTGATCAAGGAAGTGAAGTCCTCGATCGAGAAGATTGCTCATGAGAAGTGTTCGATCGAGAGGTTTAATGCCTCGATCGAGCAAAAGTTGGCTGACGGGCTTTGAGTCCGTGTTAATTAGGTTTTAGAAAGTTTAGTTTTATTATAAATAAGGTTAAGCACGCCATTAGTTATTCATTCACTATCATACATTTCTACTCTCTTAATCATAAACTTTTACCTTTCACCTTCACTGTAACTTTCCTTTGGGTTTTGCAATCAATTGGATTCGAGTTCTTTACGCCGGATTAGCTTGAGATTGTAATTCCTTCTCCTTTTAATCTTAATCCTTCATTTGTTATTGCTTTAATCTCTTGTTTCTTTACTATAATTTCTGCCCTAAATATTATTTATGCAATTTTATTATAGTTTCATTATGTCTTTTATTAGTTATTTCATTGTTTATGCTATTTGCAATATCGTAAGCATGAGTAGCTAAATCTATTGATATGTTAGGATGAGGAACCCTGCGGTAGATGCATGATAGGGTTTGACATGTTAGGTTAGTCTTGAGACGAGAATCGTTCTATGCAGTTTTAATTGAGACCAGTTGAATGAGTGCACGCAGGAGACCAGTTATTTAGTTAACCCTGACCTAGATTGAAAGATTGGAAGGGTAGACTTGCTTAGATACGATAGGTGATTCCTAGTAAGGGCGAAAGTCAATTCGGGAGACCCTAGGGCGACTAGAGACCGAAAGGCTATAGTCAATGGTTTGAGACCGAAAGGAGTTAACCTTGTTCTTCTTATCAATAAACTGACCGACCTAGTTAACCTGATAGTGTAGCTACCGCGGCAGGCCGATTCCTGACATATCCCTCTTTTATCTGATTTCATACCGTCTTTCTTGCTTTATTTCTCTTATTATTTTCTCTTCCTTTAAAACTCGTAGTTTAGTTAAAAACCAATTTAAACCCCCCAATTTGTGACTTAGACAGAATTGATTATAGATAGTTAGTTACCTCCTTGTGGAGATCGACCCTACTTCCGCTAACTTCTTAGTTGGTTGACTTAGGTCTTATTTTTGGTGTATAACGACAGACATCACATATCCAAAATTTTAAAATCCATACCCAATCCATTATGCTTTTCTGTATCCATACCCGCTCTAAATCCATACCCGATCCACCATATAATCCAAAACTCGATCCAAAAGTTGATTTGCCTATATACAAAATTTATTTTATATGACAAAATTGAAATTTCAAGTGCAATAAAGTCTAAATTTTCAAAAATATTTGATTGGATCGGGTTCGGGTTCGAATGGATCGGGTGTGGATTTGGTTCGGGTTTTCCAATAGTGGATATGGATATGGATTTTTAAATAGTGGATCGGGTATGAGTTATTATGAGTTGGGTTTGGATCGGATTTTTTCTTTCAGGTCGGTTCGGTTTCGGTTCGGTTTGGCCTATAATTGTCATCCCTATCATCAACAAAAAAGTTTCTGAAAATAAAGTTTCTCAAGTTCTGAAAATCATTTCTTTCCCGAGCCACAGTATAACTCTTAACATACAACAACCTCAACTTAATAGAACCATAATAACCATCTGATTGTTAGGATGTAAAGCTTTCCTTCGCAGACATAATTTCTTCTTTTGGAGACGACAGATAAGAAGGATAAGAGACCTTTATAAGAGGAACAAACAAACAGTAATACTACTTATTATTCTTATACTGAATATCATCATGTTAATAGCATTGGACTAACAAAATTATCATTTTGACGTTGAACAAAAATGATATAAGTCGGCAACAAAAACTAAAATGAGAATCATAATATAGCATAATAACATGTTATAATAACAAAAAAAAAATACTAAAGGACGATTTGAATATATTTATCAAGCCATTAAAAAAATAAAATTATGTGAGCAAAGATTTAGAGAGGTCCGTGTTTTCATTCTAAAAATAAATTTAACATCACCAAAAATACTAATGATTTTACGGACAAAATCATTATTTATTTTTTCGGCATTTATAGGTCTCACCATAATCTTTCAAAACAATGTTAACCATTAAATCTACCTTGAATAATAGTTCGCAAATAAAAATATAGAAATTATATCTTGAAAAATTTCTTTTAGGCTGAATTAATTACATAAATCAACCGTGTTTAATGAAATACCAATAAAATGTAGAAAAATGACCGAGACGGAGGGAGTATAATAAAAACAATAGACAACAATAATAAGAAGAATCGTTGCAAAACACTAACAAACGTTGTAATATTCGTGACAAAATACTAATAAATCGTGGCAAAAGTTTAGTAAATTGTGGTAATATACATAATACTTGATAAGCAGTTTTAAGTCGTTATTTCCGCTATCAAACAAATTCTCAAAAGTGGAATTAAAGAATGATCTTCATCAGCAAGAAAGGTTTTCAATATCAATCTTCTCAGGTTTTGAAAATCTTTTTTTCCCCTATCCACATTATACCTCCTCACATATATATCTTTCAACTTGATAGACTCATCTAAAACACACAAGTTGTCAGGACGCAAGGCTTTCTTTCGTAGACACAAATCCTTTTCTTGAAAATGGCAGACAAGGAGTACAAGAGACGTTCATAGTTGGACAAAAAAAACAGTTTTAGGTTAGGATAAATATTATTACCTAAGTCGGACATCCCGGGCTCTACGAGACCAAGCAAACCCATTGCGGTCTTGATTTAACAAATAACTCGGACATCCCGGCTCTCTTCCATCAATGCCACTGTATTTGCCTACTTAATCCCCAAATTTTTAAATCGTCACACGAGTTTGGTTTATGACAAACACGTTGGCAGCCTACTCTCAACATATGTGACTACTGACTACTATTGACAGTCCAAGAGAGAGTCAGATTGAATTTTCAATTTTCATTAACAAACCAAACTCACAAATACAATATTATAGTCAATCCGTTTCAATCAATAGTTTACATTTGCATTTTTTTCATTAACAAACCAAACTCACAAATACAATATTATAGTCCGTCTGTTTCAATCAATAGTTTACATTTGCATTTTTTTTTCATTAACCAACCAAACTCACAAATACAATATTATACTCGGTACGTTTTCAATCAATAGTTTACATTTGCATCTTTTTCCCTCATAAAATAAAATAAACGTAAACTATTCACCGGAAACTAATCACACTACTAAGGACTAACATACAAATAAAATAATGTTAATCTCTTAATTTAATAATAATAATAACCTCTACGTAGTTAACTCACTCTATTAAGGAATAAAACACAAATAAAATCATGTAAACATCTCATAATTTAATAATGTTAAGCTCTTAGTTTAATAATGTTAACAATTGAAGAACGGTGAAAAGGAAATTATGAAAATTTACATGCCTGGTAAGTGGTACCACCGTTGGGATGAATGGGGTTGGAGGCCATGATTTTGTGCTTTGTGAGATTTTTATACCATAAATTCTCAGCTGTGAGAGATTCTACTTTTTGTCTCAAGCTTATTACCTCTCACATGCTGTAAGTGGGGGAGCAAGTGGACAATAAGTGTGTGAGAGATTTTGAAATATCACGACTCACAAGCTTGTGACGGTCACATGCGAGATTTATTGATTTTAGACGGTCTTACAAGGTTACAATACACAAATAAACCACTTCATAACAAGCCCACTAAAAAGTAATAGCCCCCGTATATCTTTAGATAGTCACGCTATCAAAGTAAAAGACGATTTACAAAATAAAAATGAAGAAAGTAAGAAGGAAGTGAGATGGTCACGCAAAATAAAAAACACTAACACTCTCACTATAAAAAAAAAAAAACAATTCACTTAAAATTTTAATTGTAAATTTATAACTGACGCAGGCACGCATCTTTACAAGAGACTACTTAATTACTTCCTCCACACACTTATGTTCACCCCATTTCATTAAAATACTACTCACATATATTAGACAAATGGGATGAACATTTATGTGTAGAGGGAGTATTATACAAATACAAATTTTAATGCGATATTTTTTTTATACTAATTATTTATTTGCTTTTTTCATTTTTCATAAAGGATACCTATTTTAAACAACACAAATAAATGATTGTGAGTTTCAGTGACGAAGCGTAGCACTGGCTGAGTGGGCCATGGCCCGGGTAGAAATTTTGAAATATATATAATAACAGTAGTAAGTCTGACGTGGAATGTAAGAGGGCATATATGGTAGTAGTGTAGTACAACTCTGCGTGAGGTCTGGTGTTCGAATCCCTAGCGTAACATTTATTGTCGATACGCGGCATTTATAGAGTTTTTATCTTTGTATTACTAAATCATACTAAATTAACACCTCATTAATTTCATATTCACATCAATTAAAATGAAAAATAATAGTGGTATCTCACTATTTTTTCAATTTTTAAAAAGTACTTTTTATACCACACTAATGATTCCAATTTACAAATTTTGTCAATTTTTTTGTTATGAAAGTAAAAAGATTTATAGTTTTGTTTATACTGAGTGTTAGTCAAGTGATCAAGTCATTTTCAAATAATAACATCAATAAAAGATTTAATAGTTTATATTTTTATATTATTTATTTATACTTTAATTAAAATATTATAATTTAGTGTTCAGTAAAAATTATATAATCTGATGAAAAAAAAATTATATGATGAAATACGTTATAATTATTAATTTCCTTAATTGGTGAATACTATTAAATTATTGTTGGGGAAGCGTCCTGTAAACTCGGTGCCGGAAGAATCTAACCCAACAACGATATTAGGATGGAACACAAAAAACAAACGTAAATAAGAGCAAATAAAATGACACCACAATTTCTCACGTGGAAACCCTTCTCAACTAAGGGAAAAACCACGGCTCTCTCGACAAATTAATTCACTAATAAGATATTAGAAAGTTATTAGAGTACAATCACACACTTGTATTGTCACTCCCTCTCAAACTTTATCTCACTCTTATTATCTCTAATGGATGTTGAACACTCTCTTTTCTCTCTTTAGAACAAGAAGTATTCTCACTAATATAATGTAATTTGTCTCTCTTTATTTTGTGTGTGTCTCAAAACTATTACCACCAATAGCTTTTTATACTACACTAATCTTAAAACCTCCAATAAGTCATTCATTGTTCTAATTAAAACAATCTCATAACTTATTGTGCATTGTATGTTTACTCTTCCAAAAACGTAATTCATTTACGTATTTCCATTTGAAACATCAACACACTTTATTCCAACATTTAGTATTAGGAGTTTGGGGAGATTAATCCAACAATTTCCTCCCTCGACCCAAAACTCCAAACACCTCAACTATCTCAGAAAAGCGGACTTTCTTCTTTACGTCGGCCTTCCTTTTTACGCTTCGTCCTTCGACATAGCAAATATTATTTTCCGTCTTCCTCCCTAGCATTACCAAGCTACTCCCACGATAAACTTTTCACCACTTACCATTACCAACATATCGGTTCCCTTGAGTTGTTAACACACCTAAGGAAACTATGTTAGCACATGCTTTAGGCACATACCTTACATTCTTTAAAGTTCGTATGGTGTCATCATGGAGTTTTATCCTCACACTCCCTACACCCTCAACTTTTAATTTAAGGCCATTACCTACTTTAACATGCCCAAAATCGCCATCAGTTTGCAAAGTATCAAATATTCCTTGGTCTTTACACATATGCACGGAGGCACCCGAATCCATCACCCATTTTTCTTGACACTTCACCTCATCTCGAGTAGCCAAGAATATACCTTCATCACTACTATTACCACCCACTACATTGGAAGAATCACCTACATCATCAACCTTAGCTTTGCCCAACTTTTCTCTTATAGACTTCACACTTTTCAAGTCTTCCTTTATTATTGGACAATTTCGTTGAATATGGCCCTTTTCATGACAATAATAACACTCCACATTATCCATGTCTCTCGCGCGCGACTTCGATCTACTCCTTTGGCCATCTCCATGTCTTTGTGATCTTCTCCCTCTTTCACAACCATCTGCTACTAGTGCTCCATCACTTGATGATGCAACCCCATCTATTTTTGCCATCATCCTCTCATTTTCTCTCACCACTGTTATTGCTTCATCCAAAGATATTTTCTCTTTACCCACGAGCATCGTCATCACAATGGGTCTAAAATTCTTAGGCAATGAAGCCAATAACAAGAGAGCTTGCTCTTGATCCGTTATCTTTTCATCGGCATTCAAGAGTTGACACACTAGTTGGTTGAATTTATTTATGTGATCTTGCAAATTTGTATCACCCTCCTCCATCTTGAGTTGATACAACTCCCATCGCAAACATAATCGGTTGGTGAGTGACTTTGACGCATACATGCCTTGTAATTTCTATAACAAGGCCCTCGGCTCCTTCTCGCTCAAAAGATTGTACTTAATCTTCGGTGCTATCGCCAACCGTATCATACTCACAGCTTTCTTTCTCTTTGACTCCCAATTAGACGCACTCATCTCTGACGGCTTAGTCAATTCCAAAGCCACATCAAGACTCGACTGTACAAGCAAGTCTTCAACTGTGCTTTTCCACACCATAAAATTCATCTTCCCATCAAACAATGGAACATGAAATTTCTCGGCCATCTTACTTACGATAAATAAGTTCCTCCCTAAATCGGAATCTCCCACACCTCTCCCAGTACACAGAACCTTCGGCTCTGATACCACTGTTGGGGAAGCGTCCTGTAAACTCGGTGCCGGAAGAATCTAACCCAACAACGATATTAGGATGGAACACAAACAACAAACGTAAATAAGAGCAAATAAAATGACACCACAATTTCTCACATGGAAACCCTTCTCAACTAAGGGAAAAACCACGGCTCTCTCGACAAATTAATTCATTAATAAGATATTAGAAAGTTATTAGAGTACAATCACACACTTGTATTGTCACTCCCTCTCAAACTTTATCTCACTCTTATTATCTCTAATGGATGTTGAACACTCTCTTTTCTCTCTTTAGAACAAGAAGTATTCTCACCAATATAATGTAATTTGTCTCTCTTTATTTTGTGTGTGTCTCAAAACTATTACCACCAATAGCTTTTTATACTACACTAACCTTAAAACCTCCAATAAGTCATTCATTGTTCTAATTAAAACAATCTCATAACTTATTGTGCATTGTATGTTTAGTCTTCCAAAAACGTAATTCATTTACGTATTTCCATTTGAAACATCAACACACTTTATTCCAACATTTAGTATTATAAGTTTGGGGAGATTAATCCAACAATTATCAATAACTTCCTTATTTAAAAAGATGCCATCTTTTTGGAGGTAAATTTGTGAATTCACCTATATTTTTAGTAGATATGGAGTTTGATTTGATAAATAGCGATGATAACGTCACTATACTTGATGTACCATCTTTATATATACTTTTAAAACTTCTCCTTGCAACATTTTATTACCGTTTTCGTGCTATTTATATGCCCTTATACCGATATAGTCTATGCTACCGCTATTTTGTGCTTTAATGCAGATTGGATGCATTATGACGAGAAATGAGTCGAGATGAGCACTGTGGTCAAGGCATGGATGAACGCACGATGCATGGCACGAGGAACGGGGAATTGGAAGCGATAATGGAAGGAAAGAATGGAAAGAAGGCAAGAAGATTCAAGCAAGAACAGCCCTGGAAGTTGGTTCCTCGATCGAGTTCACCAAGGCTCGATCGAGTTATGGCTCGATCGAGTGCATTAGGGCTCGATCGAGTATCCTCTGAGACGAGCAGAGTCCGACTTTCCTTAAAACGCTATTCGTTAATTCTATAAATAAGACTCGCCAATTAGGGTTTTTGGAGGACGTTTTTGGACACATTACTTTTACCTAATAATTCCAGTAGTTAGTTTATGCATTGGATTTGTTTGTTCTACCTTTATTTACGGATCTACGCAATTACTGATTACGGTACTCAACCTTCTTTTAGTTATTATTTCAATTACAATTTCGTTATTGCTTTGTTCATCATGTTTATCATTCATATTATTATTGTTCTTACTTTTGTTATGACTAGCTAAATTCTACTTCTAGGGTTAGGGAATCTAGGTTGATAGAAAAGGGGCGTCAATGGTTTGATTGTTAAATTGCTTGAGATTATTGTTCAATTGTTACTCGTATTGCTAGCTAGGACTAATACCGACCGGATTAGGACTAGTAACTTATTCGTGATTTTCACCGACTGGGTTAGGATCGATAGTAGCTGCACAATTGAATAGATCTAATCTAATGATAGCGATCGCATGTTAGACTAGCTCTAAAGACCA
>JAGPOY010005213.1:769-11963 GCA_018983105.1 Silene uniflora | reverse complement strand
TGTAACATACTACAGTATTAATTAGATTACCTGGACTACCTCAAACTTCTCGCTTGTGGTGCGGTAAGGGAGGTCAGATTTATACAACATTACCCCTTTGAACCTGAAAGAAAAAAAAGAGGGAAATAATTGTTACCTTGTACAGAAGCGTTACTTGTATCTGATCCCGGTGGTGCAGACAGTTGCGGTGGAGGTGCAAGCGGCGTAGCAACATCAGACACATTACCATTAAAAGGGTAGATCTCATACCTATAATTACAGCTAGGGGTAATTACTCTGGCTCCAGCAGCAGTAAAGTTAGAGGTAATAAAATATTTTTGTATTAACCCAGAAATATTATGCACACACTCAACACATTGACTCTTAGATATATCTGGAGTACACTGAATCATCCCATACAAGGTTTGACTGGAAGTGAGATTAGTTTTTCCGGTAGCAAATTTCAGCTCACTGTCACCTGATGACGCGTTTTTTAGTAAGCCGTTCATTAGCTTACTAAGCGTAACATTGTACACTGATATATTAGAAACATCTAGGTTATTCCATAGAGCCCATCTCGGAAGAACTCTCAGAGTGTGAAAAATTGTATTATTGGAGTAAAATATTATGCAATTATCCGAGTACCCAAAAGCCTGTTTTTGGTTTGGACAGACTTGAGGGAGGGCTGAGGCCGAGCTTTGGACACAAAGATGGCAAGCACCTGGGGGCACGTCACCCCGGCAAAGCGCCATGGCTTGGACTTTGTTGGGTTCTCTTCCGGCGCTATAGTTGTAGTAGCCATAGGTATTGAGGTTAATAGATGAGAATGATTTAAGGACAGTATTAACGTTGGATTGGTAAGTAGAGTTGGGTGTGACGGTGGTGTTACCACATCGACTGTGAAGGAATTGGTATTGAGCTAATGCTTTCGGAACTACTAGGATTATGAGTAGGATTAGTCGTCGGAGAAGTAAGAAACATGAGTTTGGTAACCTCATGTTTGTGTATGCTCTTATCGGTGTATTATGCCTGCGTTACTATTAAGTAATGTAGGATCATTGACCATATAGTTGAAGTTGGTGTGAACCAAACTATAATATAAAATAACATATACGGAGTACTTCGTTTTACTAATAGAACAATAAAGATCGCATTATGACTAATAAAGTAACCCACCTTGGGCAATTTGATGTAAACAATTTGCTCATTTTATAATATAATGTAGAGTAGCCCTTAACATATAAAAATGTGCTAAATGATTGTATGTAAACTCAATTTGCTCAGTTTGACTAGCAAGTGGTATTCATGTCAACATTATCCTTTTTGAAGATAAAAGTCCCGTCTTAAGATTAAGATGGATGTGTCCGTCTTAAGAGAGAATTTGTGAATAGTAATAGTACCAAATACCAATCAACTTCTGTGCTGCTTATCCGCCTAATAGAGAGGAGACGAGAAAAAGCCGACTTGGAATAAGAAGAACACATAAGGGGCGATTTCCAATAGTTGAAATTGTATCGAAAAATGCATCAAATGACTGTAAATTTACAAATTGAATCACAGAATCTGTATTAAAAATTTCAACTGTGGAAATATCGTTAGCACCTTCACTGAACACCCAGCTAAACACCTGAACTATATTCTTGCGAAAGCGTGATACCATCCATGAAAAAAGCAGGAAAAGAAAAAAAAAATAAATAAACAGAAGTTGGCTGATAAACTTTTATTAGTTCTCAAAATCAGAGAATTTACAAGTGAAACATCCTCATCTAGAACAACTGAACAAGTACTCCCTCCATTCACTTGATTTACTATAACGAGCATGATTATCGAGGGTGCACCTGTGTCACAGTAACCTCGTTTATCGAGTATGTTACTGGTGACCTATTAGTAGACTGATCTGATGAGGTGTTCCCGTGTGAAGGTGCATTAACTGGTGTGTTGCTCCTGGTGAAAAATGCCGGCTGTGAAGGCACTTGAAGAGACACCGACTCACTACTCAACATCAAACCGACTGATGACATTGTCGGCCTGTCAGCTAAGTTATGCTGCACGCACAGCAAACCGATGTGGATGCATCTCAGTATTTCTGTGCTTGACGCCCCTGTAAGTGTTGGATCTACCAGATTCCAGGCCTTCCCTTCTATCCAATTCTTCCATGCCTACCATGTCAGAAATTAAGTGTCAGATATTTAAAGATGCTGCAAATGAGACCCTTCTATTGAAAGAACCCAAAATGGAATCCGGTGACAAAAAAAAATGCAGTAACATAAGAGATGACCTCTAGTAACTGTACCCAAGTCCGAGTAACATACATAATGATCTCTAAAACTGTAATTGTATCAAACTTACAAAAGTCAGTAAATTTTCTGGGTTTTCTCCAATCTGGAAACAGCTGATTCTCTGTCCGCTAACAATCTCCAGGACAAGCACACCAAAGCTGAAGACATCGGACTTCACTGAGACATGACCGTGAAGGACATACTCAGGCGGCATGTATCCACTGCAAACAGTTCGCGATTTCTTATACATGGAAATTTTGAAAAGAATGACATATGAAGAACATAGCTAAATGATAGGAGTACTCACTAAGTACCAACAATTTTGCTTGCCACTGCTTGAGTCTCGTCAATGTTAAAAAGCCTTGCCATCCCAAAATCTGCTATCTTTGGATTGTAGTCAACGTCTAAGAGCACATTCCCAGCTTTCAGATCACGATGAATTATTCGCAGTCTTGAATCTTCATGAAGGTAAAGAAGCCCTCTTGAAATCCCAGTGATGATATTATAACGTGTTTCCCATTGCATAGAAGCACGCTGTACTGGATCTGTGATGCATTTGGGTTCATGTCAACAAATTGTTGTATATATAGTTCAGTGGCATATAGATAGTTACTAACCAAATACAAAGTGATCGAGGCTTGTGTTGACAACATATTCATAAACAAGGAGCATTTCTTCGTCTTCCAAGCAAAACCCTAGCAACCTCACCAAGTTACGATGTTGAAGCTTGGCTAATATCAGAATTTCATTCTTGAACTGTACATCACCCTGTGTTGCATTCTTTGACAGTCTCTTCACGGCTACTGCTTGCCCATCAGGCAGCTTACCCTGATGAAAAATAAAACTTTTTTAACTCACATTCGACAGTTTTCGTAAGTTTAAGCATTTAAAATCACAAATTACCTTATAGACGATGCCAAAGCCGCCTTCTCCTAGCTTGTTGTCTTCGGAGAAGTCATCTGTTGCCGCCTTTAAGGCAGCCAGAGTGTATTGCAATGACTGCAGAGTTTCTATATCTTCCTCTACGTAAATAAAAACACATTAGTATCTAAGACCTCGTACCAAATATGTCGTAAATATTACTCTGTAAAAGAGAGTGGCTGTTTTGCTTACTATTAAACTTTGACATGGAATGCTTCCTTTTCCTCTTGAATAACAGACAGATGACAGCAGTTACAATTATTGCTCCAACAAGCGCAATGGGGATAACAATGGCCGCTATGGTACGAGTCTCCTTGCTCTTTCCGGCTAAGAACCAAAAATTGAAAGAAGTAAAGGGGGGTCAGATTTATGCAACATGATCCCGTTGAACCCGAAAAAACAAATGAAGGGAAAGAATTGTTACCTTTTACAGAAGCATTACTTTTATCTGATCCCGGTGGTGCTGACAGTTGTGGTGGAGGCGCAGGCGGCGTAGCTACATCGGACACATTGCCATTAAAAGAGTACATCTCATACCTTAAATTACAGCTAGGGGTAATTACTCTGGCTCCTTTAGCAGTAAAATTAGAGGTAACAAAATATTTTGGTATTAACCCAGAAATATTATGCACACACTCAACACATTGACTCTTAGATATATCAGGACTACACTGAATCATCCCATACAAGGTTTGATTGGAAGTAAGATTAGTGTTTCCGGTCGCAAATTTAAGCTCACTGTCGCCTGATGACGCATTTTTTAGTAAGCCACTCATGAGCTTACTAAGCGTAACATTGTACACTGATATATTAGAAACATCGCGACTATTCCATAGAGCCCATCTCGGAACAACTCTGAGAGTGTGAAAAATGGTATTATTTGAGTAAAATATTATGCAATTATCCGAGTACCCAAAAGCCTGTTTTTGGTTTGGACATACTTGAGGGAGGGTCGAGGCCGAGCTCTGGACACAAAGGCGGCAAGCACCCGGGGGCACGTCACCCCGGCAAAGCGCCATAGCTTGGACTTTGTTGGGGCCACTTCCGGCGCTAAAGTTGTAGTAGCCGTAAGTAATGAGGTTAATAGATGAGAATGATTTAAGGACAGTATTAACGTTGGATTGGTAAGTAGAGTCGGGTGTGACAGTGGCGTTACCACATCGACTGTGAAGGAATTGGTATTGGGCTAATGCTTTCGGAATGATTAGGATTAGGATTAGGATTAGGATTCGGTGTTGAAGAATGAAGAAATATGAATTTGGTAACTTCATGTTTGTGTGTTGTTTGATTAGTGTGGTATGGTTGCATTAACGATTAAGTAAGTAGTGCAAGTGTATTGACGACACTGCATCATGGCCGATTTATAAAAATAATATTCACATATATATATATACTCGATATTATAATGGAATAAGAAAAATCGCATGACGATGACTAATCGTACGTACAATGAAGACTGGAATACTATGCTAAAATCCTGTTTTGGGCGAGTTGACGTAAACAATGGGCTGCTATGTTATCTAAAGTGCAAAGACGTTACATGTACGGTGTACCTACCAGTAAAAGGACACGGCATGATTGTATAGAATATTAGAATCTTGACCCCGTGCTTCTACCTTTCCATTTGTGTTTCAACAAATTGACAACCAACTTGACTAAAACAATTCACACCGGTGCAACTTGTATGTACCAGTAACCATAGGTTCATAGCTCATTGATAAGATTACAATACTGGGCCTGGTCCGCACCCATACATACGAACGAGAGAGTCCAGTCTATAAATTCAAGGAGGTTCCATCCCAAAACCCGAGGACCTACAGCGAGTAGAGTCTCTGTGAAAATACCTTAACATAGGAATTTTATTGTATCAGATATAGTTTCTTGTATTAGATATAGTTTCTGAGTTTCCTAATCTCGTAGAGTTATATTTACGAGAGGATTGTTGTTACGGTAGAACTCTCGTAGTATATATACATATGTTGTAATTCGTTATTCATCATCAAGAAATATACACACAAATATTCTTCTCCTTTTTCGTTTATCATGGTATCAGTGAAGTAACGATCCTGATTTTTTTCTTTTCTCCAAATAACCAATCATAAATAAACCATCATGACCGGCGATGACAAACAGAAAGGCACGAGTGACGATGGTAGCAAACCGCCTACCATAATACCACCATCTTCACCGTTGTACCTTCATCCGTCTGATGCCCCTAGTTTGATGCTTACTCAAACTATTTTTAATGGAGACAATTATGATATATTGGCCGATGCTGTTCGGAACGGCCTTGACGCCAAAAATAATTTGGCTTTTGTTGAAGGAACCATCAAGAAACCTGTCGCCAACACCAGTGACGGAGATAGCCTTGAGTCGATTGCGTGGCGCCAGTGCAACGCCATGCTCAAAGCATGGCTCCGCAACGTTATCAACCCAAAACTTCATCCTAGTATAACCTTTTCTGCCACTGTGACGGAAATTTGGGATGAACTCAAAGACCGTTTCTCAGTCGGGAACGCACCTCGAGTCCACCAATTAAAAAACGACCTCAACAACTGTAAACAGGGGAAGCAATCTGTAGTTGAGTACTACACTCAATTGAAGACTATATGGGACGAATTAACCAACTACAGTTGGGTCCCACAATGTACTTGCGGGGCTGGCGCGGCCTTGGCCAAAGAGCGAGAGGAAGAAAAGGTACACCAATTCCTTATGGCATTGGATAGTGTTCTATACGGACATCTGCGTACAAATTTATTAATGGAAGATAACATCACCTCTCTCAGCCGAGCCTATGCTATTGTCTTGCGTGAAGAGCGTCACAACACTGTCACGAGAGCCAAAGAGGATCAAACTGAGGCCGCCATGGCTGTTAAGCATACCAGCACGCAAGGTAGGGGACGAGGACATACCTTGCTTGCAGAATCTGCAGAGTCTATGCAACCACCACCACCAGCACCACAATGTACCTACTGTGACAGGTATTTTCATACCGAAGAATTTTGCTATCAAAAGCATGGCTACCCTTCAAGAGGTAGAGGCCGCGGTCGAGGCCGTGGTTGTGGTGGACGTGGAACAGGCCGTGGAGGAGGAGGACGAGGCAGCAACACACAAGCTGTGAATGATGCGACTGTAGAAACAAAGACTACCAATCAGCCTAATCAGGGACTCACCGCAGATGAGCTGTTACGAGTGCGCAATCTCTTAGGAAGCAAATCAGACGGTAACCAAGCATCTTCATCAGGTATACACAATACAACTCCTGGTGAATGGATACTCGATAGCGGTGCATTCCACCATATGACAGGGCGTTTCGAATTACTCAAAAATCTATGGCAAAGCTCACCATCACGAGTTGGACTCCCTGACGGGAAACACATCCTTGCTTCCGAGCATGGACGAGTAGTTTTGAATGACAAATTCATTCTTAAAGATGTGTTATATGTCCCAAGTTTAAATTGTGATTTGATTTCCATAAAACAACTCATTGAGGAAAACGACTGTGTAGTAATTTTTAATAAAAACTATTGTATTGTGTAGGAGCAATCTATGACGATGCAGATTGGACTGGGTGAGCATCGCAACGGGGTTTATTATTTAAAGACGGAGTCTAAAAGTCAGGCTGCAGCAATTCGGCTGTCTGGAGATGCTCGGTTATGGCATAGGAGACTCGGACATCCGTCCCATGGTATTTTGCCTTACTTTTCTAATTTAGTCGGAAATAAATTATCTTGGAATAATAGTTATGTTTGTGATTCGTGTTGTCGTGCCAAGCAAATTCGGTCGATTTTTACGATTAATAATAAAAGAAGTAGTGAATTATTTGCGTTAATTCATTGTGACATTTGGGGCGGCTACCGTACTAAGAGTTTGTCCGGGGCACATTATTTTCTTACAATTGTTGACGATTGTAGTCGGAGCGTGTGGGTTCATCTAATGAAGGATAGGAGAGAAGTAGGTGATTTAATGCGGAATTTCTGTAAAATGGCACTGACACAATTCGGCCAACAAGTAAAAATAATTCAAAGCGACAATGGGACGGAGTTTTTGGCAGGAGGAATGAAAGAATATTGTAAGAGCAGTGGAATACTCATACAAACTAGTAATATTGGTACTCCACAGCAGAATGGAAGAGTGGAGCGGAAACATCGACATATTCTCGAAAAAGCACGTGCCTTACGTTTTCAATCCGGGTTACCATTGTCCTTTTGGGGGGAGTGTGTTCTTACTGCTGTGTACTTGATAAACCGCACCCCCACTCGTATTCTCAATGGACGAACCCCTTATGAAATATTGTATGGTTCAAAACCATGCCTTGATGATTTACGGGTACTCGGTTGTCTTTGTTATGCGCATAACAAAGATAAACCGAAAGATAAGTTTGGTGAACGGGGTACGAGATGTGCTTTCATTGGCTATCCGCAAGGAAAGAAAGGATGGTGATTGTATGACATTAAGCAGAGGAAGTTTCTGGTTTCTAGAGACGTAAACTTTTATGAAAATATTTTTCCTTTTGCGGATAGCAGTGAAACTGACGGGCTACCACACGAGAATGGTACAACATTCCTTGACCAGACCGGGATACCTTGTGCTCATGATTTTACAGAGCACATACCCACTGACAGTAATGTGCAGACGGGTACAAGCAACAGTGACATACCTCTTGGTAAAGCTGAAAAACAGAGTAGAGCAGAGACGGTTGTTGAGGAAGAAAGATGAGAGGAACCAGTTGTTGAGGTAGAGGCAAGTAGAGATCAGGGAGCAGCCGATGGTGAAATCATTATGGCTGAAGATGAGTTGCGTGAAGGAAGGGGTGCTCGACAGATTCGAGCCCGCTTGGAAAAAGGATTATTATTGCAAATCGTCACGAATAATAAACCCCTCAGACAATGCTCATTCGGTTCCGTCTACATCGTCCAAGAAAGGTACTCGCTATCCTTTAGTTAATTATATTACTGCTGGTTGTTTTTCGGCTGCTCACAGGTCTTATATGGCAAGCATTGATAATGCTAAAGAACCCTTAAATTATTTTGAGGCAGCTAAAAGTGCCAATTGGAGAGAAGCCATGAGACAAGAAATACAGGCGCTTTAGTTAAATAAGACATGGGAAATTGTTAGCCTACCGGAAGGGAAACGACCGATCGATTGTAAGTGGATATACAAGATCAAACACAACGCCGATGGTACAATAGAACGGTACAAGGCCCGGTTGGTAGCGCAAGGTTTTACACAAGTAGAAGGAGTCGACTATCATGAAACCTTTGCTCCTGTTGCCAAGATGACTAGTGTGAGGTGTTTACTGGCTGTAGCTGTTGCAAAGAATTGGATTATCGAGCAACTTGATGTCAATAATGCGTTTTTCCACGGCGAACTCGATGAAGAAGTTTACAT
This sequence comes from Silene uniflora, assembly GCA_018983105.1. NCBI lineage: Eukaryota > Viridiplantae > Streptophyta > Magnoliopsida > Caryophyllales > Caryophyllaceae > Silene > Silene uniflora. Next base: position 3,393 of record JAGPOY010005213.1, on the reverse strand, counting down.
GAGGTTGCCACAAGGCATCATCGTACCAGGAAAACATCAAGTTTGCAAACTATTAAAATCTTTGTACGGCCTTAAGCAAGCGTCACGGAATTGGTTTGCCAAGTTGACTTGCTCACTCAAGGGATACAGTTTTACTCAATCCATGGCAGATTACTCACTATTTACTTATAATAAAGGTGATATTTTTATTGGAGTTCTAGTTTACGTAGATGACATGATTATCGTGAGCAATGACATGATTATCGTGAGCAATGACATGGCTGCGTGCACCCGACTCAAAGCCTTTTTTAATGGACAACTTGGAATTAAAGACTTAGGCCGATTAAAATACTTCTTGGGTATTGAGGTTGTCACAAGACCGAAAGGGTTGTTCCTTAGTCAACGAAAATATGCCATGGAAATAATCGAGGAAGCTAAAATGGCAGGAGCAAAACCCATTGACACGCCAATTCCGCAAAATCATCGACTAGCTTTGGCCGACTGGTATCTTCTTAAGGACCCTATGAAGTATCGACGGTTAGTAGGCCGTCTTGTGTACTTGACAATCACAAGGCCGGATTTAGTATATGTTGTTCATATACTCTCTCAGTTTGTTCATGCTCCACGAAAAGAGCATTGGGAAGCGGCCATTCGAGCTGTTCGGTATGTTAAGGGCAGCATTAGTAAAGGAGTTTTTCTGAGACGAAATGCGGACTTGGAACTTCGAGGGTATTCAGACTCGGATTATGGTGCTTGTCCTATAAGTAGGCGGTCCTTGACTGGGTATTTTGTATCATTAGGTGGCACACCTATTTCGTGGAAAGCTAAGAAACAACCTACTGTGGCTGTATCATCCGCCGAGGTGGAATATCGAGCGATGGCGGTCTTGACACGTGAACTACTCTGGCTAAAAAGCTTCTTGAGTTCACTAGGCGTACTTCATGTTCAGCCAATGCGAATGTTCTGTGATAATTAGGCGGCATTGTATATTGCCAAGAATCCTGTTTTTCATGACCGTACCAAGCACATAGAAATTGATTGCCATTTTATTCAAAAACATCTTCTGGACCGTACCATTTCTACGTCTCATGTCAGAAGTAAAGAGCAAATTGCGGATTTGTTTACAATGGCGCTTTGAGGAGAAGCATACAGATATTTACAGTTCAAGTTGGGACTTGGCATTCCTACCGTTCCAACTTGTGGGGGAGTGTGAAAATACCTTAATATAGGAATTTTATTGTATCAAATATAGTTTCTTGTATCAGATATAGTTTCTGAGTTTCCTAATCTCGTAGAGTTATATCTACGAGAGGATTGTTGTTACGGTAGAACTCTCGTAGTATATATACATATGTTGTAATTCGTTATTCATCATCAAGAAATATACACACAAATATTCTTCTCCTTTTTCGTTTATCAGTCCCACATAAAAGTTTACAAGGAAATAGAAAAGAAACCAAAAGAACAATTTATTCTTTCCAAAAACAAAAACCTTTCATATGAGTTTCAAGCACTAATCCGTAGAGTCCTTCTTTGCATAATCATTTGTTCCTTCCATGATCGCAACGATTTCCAATTGTTTAACCATTCCTCCAACGTATAAGGCAAATTTTCCTTCCATGATTTGCACCACACTCCAACTCTCAAAAGCAACTTATCCATCATGGAGAGCCAACAAGGCATCTTGCTCTCAAAAATTGCTTCATTCCTCACCTCATATATAATCGTCACAATAGCAATGAAAAAGCTTCCCAAAATCGTTTCTCAAATCCAACAAAGTGAGAATCATTTCAAACCAAAAAAGCTTCATCAATATACATGGAACAAATCCATGTCAACCCCCACACACCACAAGTATCAGACCATAATTCCCAAGAAAATTTACAATGCAAAAATATGTGGCAGACGGTGTAACACCCTCATAAACCAAGGGGGCCTTTACCAAGGACTGCCCTAGCCTATGGGAGTATTACCATCCCGACATAACCGGGGTAGTGAATATATCAAAAGAAATAATGCAAGTCCCTTTATTAAATGATAAACTTTAACTGTCTTACATATGTCTCATAAAACAATGACAACTGAAATAATAAAGTCCAACTACTAAAATGCTAATAAACTATGTCGGCTAGGCTAAGCTAAGGTTGTGGCGACTCTTCCCATCCCAGAAGCACATCATCATCCATAAGCTCATTACCTGCTAAACCAACTGCTCACCATCCCCCAATGGATCACAGCAGGTCATAAGACAAACAACCGGGGTCAGTTCAACTGAAGATAAAAGTAAGACAGTCAAGATACATGAACACAAGCGGAAGCAATGCAACAAAACAATGAGTTGTGATCTCCTTATCCTCCCTCGCCTCTACCAGAACCAACTACACATGGCAACATGTAGCCCTGCAAGGTACCCATCGCAACAGGTACCCTAATCCACCAGTGGTCAGACCGCAGCCCTTCCACTAAACCTAGCCATTAATGTGCACACCTCTCCTGGCTTGAGAGACCAGGAGACGGACCCTAGGCGTGATCACCTTCTCACGGTGACCACTCATCGCTCATAATCAACAACTCAATGATAATATCAACATCCAATCACATATGCACATTACAAGAAAATCTTACGCAAACCACAGTAAAACCGA
>JAGPOY010005212.1:0-17417 GCA_018983105.1 Silene uniflora | reverse complement strand
ATATTTCATCACAAGACTTATCTATGTTCTTATAACTAGATATTGATTTATTTTTGCCCTTACAATGACATATTCTAACATTATACTTCTAGAACAAGTACTAAACAACTATCAATATTAGAAGTTGAGATCATCTGTTTTATTATTATGTCTTGTCTTATGTCCTAGTGACTTAATCCCGTAACACATCATACTTCAAATAATAAAAATGGCGATAATTTATATCAAATTAGTTACATATTATAAAAACGAATGTAATAGAAGATGGGCACTAAATAAAAGAGAAGATTTGCATTGTTATACTAGGGCATGTACCTAACTACCTAAGTACCTAACCATGGTTCTTATTCCATACAAACAGGGCCGGTCCTAAACATTGTGAGGCCCTAGGCAAATTTGTAAAAAGGGGCCCTAACTCTTCACAAAATTTTTGTTCAAGTAATTCATGTGTCATTATCATTATCTAATACAATTCAATAAACAAAACAACAGACGTCCAAAAACTTTTGAGCTAGATGAGGTCGATTCTTGAATAATCCTAAAGAATAATTTGAATTTAGAGAATTGGAGAGACGGTACCTTGTAATCCAACCCTTTTATTGTCAAAAAATCGCAAAAGATCGAAATTATTTCAAATTTTACATATTAGCTTTATTATATCTCAAAAGCTGTTAGGAGATTACGGTATATGACAATATACCGTAAATCAGAATCAGAATAATATCGTTATGTTTACTATTATTAAGAGATACTACTGTTATTATGTTCAGATGCTTCTGAGTACTATAAGTACCAATCAATGTAATCATTCGAACACAACGAACGATTATCGTAATATAATTATCTTTTTCTATGAATCCCTCCCCCTCTCCATTTCTAATATGGTATCGAGCCTCACGCTCTTGAGGCCTAAAATCGATCTTCCGCTTCTCTGCCGGAGGGACTAATAAATTATGGTGCCCTCCGGCGGAATTTTTTTTGTGACGATCTGTTATATTTTACTCCCTCCTATTCACTGTTTTCTTCCCCTTTCATTTTCCCCTAAGAAATAAGAGAGTGAATTTGGATCACACAAAACACACCATTGAATTTGGACCACACAAATCAACCCAAAAAAGGAAATAGGGAAAAAAACCTGAATAACCGAAAAAGGAAATAGGGAAGAAAACACTGAATAGGAGGGAGTATTAGTCTAAAAAAAAAAAAATTGTCCTTTTTCAAGCCTTTACTCTCATGATACGTAGTAAATGGCATATGTTTGATGGTTTTAGTGCAATTCATTGCCGAATCCAATAAACCATGCAAACCTCTTCTTTTCGATTTCCGAAGACCATGATCTTTTCAAGTTCTATTGATTATTGGAGATCGTACAAGTGCGTTCTCTACCGAATGAATTTTGACGGATATTTTTCCGTTTTCGTAAAACGGAAAATTATCCGTCAATTTCAATATTTGGAGAACGCTAAGTTTTTCGAACTCCAAACAAATTTTGTACCACCTGAAACGAATTGAAAACTTTTAATTAAGTATCAAAGAAGATGAAATCAGATTGCTCCCAATTCATGGACTATACAACCAGTTGTCATTTGGCAAGATGCAAAACCACTAGTGACTAGACTACTTACCTCATTATAAATTTTACATGGAATAAGTTTATTTGACTTCTAATTTCAGACTAATGAGTCCTTTCTAAACTTGGGCCCTTGTCAAAAGCCAACCCTGCATACAAAAGAAGTAGTTTCTCACCAAATTGTTTCTCACCATAATACAATTTCTCAATAGTTTCTCACCAAATTGTTCTATTCAATTTTCAATTAAATGCGGTGACAAAGTTAGGATTTAAGGTTAGGGGTGCGAAGATTTACTAAGGGCATACTACTAATGCAATAGAGTACTTTTTTTTTTTCATTATTCAATGGAGATGACTGCTCGTGATGACTGCTATCCTCCACCTAGCTCCGTCATACTCCCTCCATTTATTTGTTTTCACCCCATTTGCTTTATTGCGGTCTCCAAGACGGCACTTTGACCATAATTTTCGAGGTCTATATGTAGCTTTTTTTTCTCGAAATTTTTTTTCGTGAAAGATGTCATGAAAATAAATGTAAATGTTTTTGTTTTATAATCTAATAATTTTTATTCTCCAACTTATTTACGGTCAAAGTTTCCGAACTTTGACCTCCCAAAAGCAAATGGGGTGAAAATAGAAAAATGGAGGGAGTATATTAAATGGATTAATTGACCAAGTATGCTAACTAATAACTACACAATTCTATTAGGACCAATTCAACTAGTGAACTACGGAGTAATAAGCAAGTAATCACACCACTCCCTTTGAAAAGGCGTTAAGGCAGATTCAATGGATAATTACCAACCACCAATCCACCATAGACCAATTAGGCAATTAGCGTAATTGAACCATGCTAGTGTATTTTTCTCTACATGGTAAATTTGTGTACACAATCCTTTTCATACTTTTTTTAGTAGTATTGCAAATAAATTATATCCGTCCATTTGTCTCGTTTCAACTTGTTAAAAGAAAAGAACAAAAAATGCAGTGAACGTAAATAAAATAGCATGTAAGGTTCTGGTAAATTGTTTTTTTTTTTTTTTTTTTTCTAAAATGCGGTGAACGTAAATAAATCCGGCCATTTGTCGTTCAACTTTTTTTTTTTCTAAAACCAATTCAGACGTAAGGCTACTTCGGTATAATAGAGACGAAGATTAATTTATACATGTAAGGTTATGAAAACTTTCATCTGATAAAGTAAAAGTTGTCAATAAAAAAAACATTTTAATAAACAGATCATACTATATGCAATTTCTCCATGGTTAAAAAAACATAAAAAAATTGGCATCAAGATTGGTAAAACATCTCCTTACTACTAAGAGAATAACAATTCTCTTAGTTTTCCCTCCAAAAAGCATCTACCTAAATTAGGAAATAAGTGAAAAACTTTCTTTCATTAAATATATATCTTTTCAATAAATATGTTTTTATAATTATGACTTTAATATTTTTATTAAATTCATAATTATTATTTTTATTAATATTAAATAAAATTTGTATTAAACTTTAGATTAAAAGTTGCTAAATTTTTCAATAATGCAATAATTATTACTTTAGAAAATCAGTTTGTATCCCCTTTTCACTAAAGAAACATAACAAATCTCAAACTTTTTCCGCCTAAATTTACCGCCTACATCACATTGTCCTACTTAGTATATTTCTCTTATTAACTACTCCTCTAATTCATTTTAAACTATAAATACTGATATTCAGATTTTGTACACAATAAAAGTACAATTATCGACAATAAATATATGCTAGATAACTGAAAATAGAAAAATACCAATAGTTTAATTGTTAATTTCTGTTACATTTTTCATCTAGAAAAACCGTGCTATAGCACGGGAGCTACACTAGTTTTAAATAAACAGATTGCAAGATTATTATGAGTAGTATTGCAAATAAATTAAATCCGTCCCATTTGTGGCTCATTTCAATTGTTAAAAAAAAAGAACTAAAATTGCGGTGAACGTGGATCGAACACGTGACCTTCAGATCTTCAGTCTGACGCTCTCCCAACTGAGCTATCCCCGCTATTTGATAATTTACACAGAATTACAATTATGTAGCAAATATAATAATACTATTTAAAATGTGCAACAATTAACTAATTGTGAAATAGCTGGAACAAACAAAATCTTAGGTAATCACGATCATTAATCATTAGTTGATTGATCTTCTACAAATTGAGAAAAATTAGTAACTTGCATATTGGATTGAGTTTGACGGTAATATTTTATTTTAATTTTGTGCATACGGTCTGTTATACTCTTTTATCCCAAAATAATTTGCTTATCTGTAATTAAAATACTACTCACAAAAAATGAAAAATAATAAATAAACAAACACTGAAACATAAGGCATATAATTCTCTAAACTTTTTACATTATTCTTTTTCTTTATGGGCCGTTATAATTTAAAACACTTAAGCATTCTCAATTACTTGAGCCCTTGTCATTAGCGAAAACATCAGGTAAAAAAACACTTCCTCTGCTATGTTGTGTAAGACTTAAGTATGAACACTTTAACGCTTCTTTAATTCACAAAAGTTTAGTTATCTTTGCGGATAAAGAAGTTCAGATGCATTGAAAAGGCGAACATCCTATAAAAACGCATATGCTACAAGCGGAGGTTTAACGTCAAGGGCATTAAGATATATGAGGAGCGAGGGAGATTCAAACCTTGGCAATAATGTTCAGTGTACCTCCATGAGTCCATCCTAAATTTCTTAAGCATTAGATTATGACATTTTCAGTGGTTGATTCATTGATTGTACTATTGTAGTGTTTTGAAGGACATTGTTATTTATTTAAGTTCTTATAATTGTTTTTTTTTTGTCTGTATAGTTAAATTTTTCAACAAAAGACTTGTACATATGTTCTTATAGTTATATCTATTTGCAAAAGATATCTCCATTACTTTTCTCCCGATTTCCTCTCTAAACATCTTACAATAATAGTTTTTATTATTCTATACTCTTTATCTCTTTATTTTCATGCAAAAAATCAGAGTCATTAGATACTGCCAGATGACGATCTGGACCGTTAAAAGAATATAAATCATCTATTTCTTTTAGAAAATAGAAAAGATCTCGACTCATATCTATTCAATTTCGACCCTTACAATGACATATTCCTACACCACACTTGCAAAGCAACTATCTATACTAGCATATAGGTAGCTAACCAAGATTTTAATTCCATACTCACGAGCTATGAATGATTAAGCTCACCATATTACACTTTGACAATAGTTCATCACCAAAATGTTGAATTCAATTTTCCATTAAATGAACTCATGGACCTAATAACTATGCAATTCTCCATGAGAATCATGCAAATCAACCTGGTTTTATTGAGACCAGTTCAACTAGTGACTATTATCACTCTACTCCCCTTTGACAAGGTTGATTCAATGAAAAATTACCAACTACAATAGACTATTAGCGTATTTGAGCCGTGTTAATGTAACTTTTTCTTCATTGTAAATATATGTACAAAAACGTGATCATACTTTTGTTTTTTAAAATTAGCAATGGCGAAAGGCTAATACAATATAAATGAGATGGAGTATGAGTGTATGACATAATAGTATAAGAGCAAGTACAATGGTTGAGCAAATATGTATTAGCTTAGCTTGGCCACATTAGATATTAAGCTACAAATTAATTCAATGGTTTAGCCCATGTACTTGTAGGCTTGTAGCTTGGATGAATCTCACATATCATNCACTATTTTCCTATTGGTCAATTTACTCTTGTGAGTCCTTTTAAGCTAGTAGCTTCATGAAGCTACTAGCCCAAACTAAGCTAATCTACATGCAAGTTTCCAATGGTTGGGCTACTAGCTTGTAATTTTCTAAAATTGCAAGCAAGTCCCTAAAGCAAACAATTGACTTAACAACCAACTTATAGTGGATAGTGAATCTAGAAACAAATAATCCGAGGATATTATAATAGAATTGCGATAACATTATTTTAATTTAGGAGAATGAAAGTTAAAAAGAATTATATGAGTCCATGCATGGAATACAAAATAGTATTAAATGTGTTAAAACAGACTAATTGAGTTACGCATCAATAAGGGTAAAAATTACTTTTCGTCGGAAATACTTATTTTACGTATACAAAATAATTATAAATACATAAAATTCAACGACCAAACCTCTAATATCTATAAAAATAAATCTAGATGTAGGGTGTTTATTAATACAGTTTAGACTAGAATTGATCAAATTAGATGGATTCGTGACCAAGCTAAGGCAAAAAGGCGGACTAGAGACCAACTGGGTTTGTTTCTAAATCAATCGAACTCATTTATCTTTTGCAAATTTGTAGAGTGATTCATAACTTAGACGTAATTAAATTTAATTACTCCTAATTAATTAATATAGTTCATCTAAATTATAAATACCAAAATCTTTAATGTGTTAGAAACACTACTTTAGTGCAGTATTTCGCGCGCAAGAATCGAACCTCAAAACACAAGGAACTCAAGGTTGGAATAAGAGTATTCTTATCACTTGAGCTAAGGGTAATATTATTCGTAAGACTCTCCAAAGTCTTAAGACTCTGCCAACTCAGCATTCCACTAAATTTTATTATTTCTTTATTGTTCAGACCCGCCTCAGACTCACCTCAGACTTTATACATTATCCGTCAGACCCACCTCAGACTCTAATTTTACATTTACTTTTTTTTTTTTTTTTTCTAAAAAGAAATGACACATGACATGTATTAATTGAATAATTTTCTTTCATGGTGGGGTCAAGACTCAACCAAAGTCTTAAGTTGAGTCTTGTATTTCCAAGACTCAACTTAAGACTTTGTTAAGACTAGGGTAGATTATTGGTAGTTTTGAGAGAGTCTTGTCTCGAGACTTGCCAAAGTCTTGTCTCAAGATTACCAATAATCTTATCCTAACTCTTGTTCTTATCACAAAGTAATTTCATTTGAAAATAGTTCAATTCATGATCCGGTCTTAGCCTATCGGCTTCATCTCCCGACACGCATCAAGTTCTAGTGATAAAGGAAAATGAGTTAGCGCCACCCAGTGACGCCCAATATCGGCGTCGCCCTCTCACATGCACTAAGTGGGACCCCCATAAAAATGGGTACATCACATCTAATATGTGAGGACCCAATAATAAGAGGTGCATCCGTGCATGTGAAGAGGTGATGCCAAAATTGGGCGCCACCTCATAACGCCGTGTATCATTATCATTAAATAAATAACCTTCTGAATCGAATTTTTCCGGATCGAGTTAAGTCAAATCTGATAAACCTAACTAACATTCAAAAACCCCACTATAATTCGGTGGATCCGCGTTAATCCATCTCATATTCTCATCTGATAATCACAAATCCAACGAAAACGACACTAAAACCCGACCAAGTCCTCTCACTCCCACATAATATAAACACCAGTTGACAAATTTAATGACATAATTAATTGCAAAATTAACGAAACGGATAATAATAATCTTAATTATTTAATAATATAATAATTAATAATATAATATTAATTCTTAATTTCCTTTCTTCTTCGTATTATTTCACTGTACAATTAAAATAAAATACTATAAATTAAATTTAAAAAATGAAGGAAAAATGAAGAAAAAATGGAGAACGAAAAGCTCGGAGAATCAACAACAATGGCGGATGGAGGAGAAGGAGAGGGAGGAGGAGGATCAAAATCATCAGTATCAATAGTATCTAAGGCTAGGTTCGCCTTTCATTCCGCTGCTGCTAAAGCGGAACAAGTTCTTCTTGATTTTAAATCCGATCTTAAAGGTTTACGATTTTCTAATTTTTCATTTTCCCTCTTTTTTAGGGTTTTTATTCTATATTTTCGCTGAAGAAAAGATATAGCTAATTTTGATAATTGCCATTTTTAGGGATTTTGTTTAATTGGAGGAGAAAAATTGAAAAAAGTTGATTGAAAGTTGAAATTAATTGTTTTTTTTTTGGTTGAGTGTAGATTCGGATGAGTTTGGGGATGTGGTGAATTCAGAGTTTGAGCAAAAGGTGATTGATTTTTTGATGTTTTATTGATTTTTTGATTGAATTTTTTAATTTGTTATGATATGTAAATTGTAATGGTGTTTTTGAGCTATTATGATTTGTTGCGAAAACCGGGTTTTTGGTAGCTTAGCGACCCCCTTTACCCTGCAATTTGCTGAAAGTCTGTAGTTTTTGCGGCTCTGGGGTAATGTTGTTGTATGTAGTAGAAGACTGATCAAGCTTGAGCTGGTAGTTGCTTGTGAATTTGTTATGTGGGAGTAATTCGTAAGGTTTTTTGCGTTTGTTATCGACTATTAAAATATCGTGAATGCGTGCCTTGAATTCCATAAGGTTGGCTTATGGATCAACGTTTCATAACCCAAGAGTAATTGAGTAAATGCTTTTTGGTTCCTTATCGACCTCCTTTACCTTGCAATTTGCTGAAAGTGAACTCTTGCGCCACTTAGGTAATGGAAGATTGATTAAGCTTGAGCTGGTAGTTGCTTGTGAATTTGTTATGTGGAGGTAATTTGTAAGGTTGTTCACGTTTGTTTATCGACTATTAAAACATCGTGAATGTGTGCCTTGAATTCTCTAAGGTTGGCATTGGCCTATGGATCAACGTTATATAACCCAGGAGTAAATGTAATGCGGTGTTCATTATGAGATTACTTTTTTACCCGTGAGTATATTGAGTCCGTGATGGCGTAGGTTTAATCTTGTAAGCGAAGATTGGGAGAAAAAAATGTGGAATTTTCCGTTATTGAATAGTTATACGCATGAAGGAAATCAATCTACTAGATTAGGATGAACTTACTTTGTCGTATTGTGTGAATAGTTTTCTGAATGCATAGGGTGGACTGTGAGAATATTCAAATTTGATTTAAAGCTCTTATTTTGGAATAAGCTGCCTTTTTTTTTTTTTTGCATTTTGAGATGTTATCCTGAAAATACTTGATTAAAGCTTGGATGCATTTGCAGCTCTTTAAAGGGTTACTGTGTTGCATACTTGCATAAGCAAACAGTACAATACGGCCTCCGTTGGGGTCACCTATGTAACATTGCAATAGTCTTGCGCAGGCATCTAAAATGAGTATGAGAATCATAATTGGCCCATTTTTGACTTAGGAAAGTTGCAAAATTTTGGAACAATGGTTGATTTGCTATTGGTTTGTTTAATTCTTCGTAATACTTTGTTGCCTGGACGGGAGAATGTCTCACTTTCCGCATACCTAGGCACTACTCTAATTTTGTGTTGTTTATTCATCTTTATGGGTAATTTACGATCTTTTTGTCTAACATTGTTTTAACAGGCTTTCAATGAATCGAAGCAATTCCGATGGAAACCACCAAGTTTGGGGACAAAGCAAGGATGGCATGAGAGACTAAGGAATATCGGGAAAGGTAAAAAGGGAACCGAAGAAGTGGTGGAAGTTGAGAGTCCAAAGATGTCCTTCCCTATGTATGATGAAAATTTGTACCTTTATAATGAAAAAATTTCTTCTGAATCAAAGGTGAGAAATAACTCTATTGTCAATGAGAGGTATTGCATTAAACTTGCAGTTTCCTTGCCGCAAACTTGGAAGTCGCCTTTAATTATTCATGCTGAAATTTTCAGGGTTTTGAGACCCAGTCACTTTCAGATGGCTCTGATGCCAACAAAGATATAATTCCGCCTTCTTTTGTGTTGAAGCAATTAGCCATTGCTACTGAGTAAGTTTGTTTCTTTTGTCCTTTAAAACATTTTCATCCATTATATGTTTCTTTGCTTATTTAGTGTGCAAGATTTTTCATCCAATAAAAGTGTCACGTGGAAAGTAACAAAACTATAAACCTCTGTTTGGGTGAATGAAATATTCCTGTTGATTCTCTCTACTTGATAGTTTGGATGAAAATTAAATCATATTTACAATGCCAAGTATCGTTTCTTTGACATGATAGATATTTATATCCATCTCCTGTTGTTAGTAGTCTTCTTTTATTTACTGTAAATGAAGCGTGTGTTCTGTATCCTTTTCTGTTATTCAACTAATTTTCATTGAAACCTTCAATTCTTTTTAGATCCGAAAGGAACTATAAGTCAGTTAAGGACCTTCTCACATCGTCTGCAAGTTCTTCACCAGTTCGGGAAAGGGCGAGCCTGAGCATCTCAGCGGTGAGGTCGCTGGTTCTACGAGGAAAAGAGGAGAAAGTTTCATCTGAGTTTAGTGATGATAAAGTTTGGGCTTTTATTCAGTCTATACTAGATGCTGGTAAGTTCATAGCTCCTAATGTGGTCAAGTATTCTGTACTTTCTATATATATAATCTCAATGAATTCTCTCTTGGTGATCTTTCACTTCCATTGTAATATCTGCAAGATACTTGCAGAGGGACTTACTCCTAGCCGGAAAGTTGGTTTTCTCGTTGAGAACATTCCTAGCACTTTGACATTGCCAAGAGATATACATGGTGCATCACCAGAGAGCCTGCTAGTTAAAGTATCTGAAGTCATAGGAAGCTTTAAGACATTGCGGAAGATGGCACAATTTTGGTTTAGGTTTGTTGCTGAAGTAAGTATACCATATTACTAAATGTTATCTTAAATAATCAGGGCCATGTATGAGTATGGGATTTCCCCTGTTCCAAATTGTCTCATAAAACTAAAAGAATTGTGGATTTGTCAATCCACTTATTGGTTAAACTAACATTCAAAGAGTAGATAGAGACAGGAGAGGTGGCATGGCATTTGATTAATTGATTATGTGCTGACTTGTACTGTACCAGAGACGAAATACATTTCAATTTTATGACTGAACCTTGCTTAGTATTAGCACCAGGAATTAGGATATGGTAGACCATCCAAAACCCTCCTTACTTCCTTAGTGAGTTACATAGGTGCTTGTTATGTTCCTTGAAACTTATGTAACTCTCCATCTGTGCAGCTCAGAACACTTTGGTTGGAAGAGCAATACATACCTGGCGTTCCTCTTGATGAATTACCAGATTTAAATTACTGTCTTCTCTATCAACAGTTGCAGCTTATGAATTGTTGTGTTTCTAGAAAGAAACGCCGTGCTATTGCTACTGATTCACTGGAATTGTTAATGAGAGAAGCTGATTGTGATGCTGATGGGGTACCATCCTCTGTTGAAAAAATCACTACAGGATCCTTTTTATATGCCAAAACTGTCGCTGGAGAAGTTGTTTTAAGACTTGGAGCCAGTCGTGAAGCTGAATATTTAACAATGTTGGAAACTGGAGAGCCCATATATGCCCCCTTGACACAGGTTTGGTGATGTAGTGGTATAATTGATGATTCCTGGCTTTCTTCCTATGTTACTTCTAAACTTCGCTTTGGTAGTGTGACACGGATCCTATATTCTGACGTGGTACAATGCTTTGATACTTCATTTTAGACCAAGAAATTAAACTTTTGACAAAATAGCCGAGCCTGATATTCGGCATTGTGTCATATCCGATTCTAGCAGCCGTGTGGCAGTAACATAAATTCTTGCTAGCCAGGTGTTTGTAGCTAGGTATAACTGTGCATCTGTTGTTGCAGGAAGGACCATTACTCACCGAGGATCTTGCGCGGGAAGCTGAAGAGTTTGTCTTGCGAACAGGAAGGTTAGTGTGTTTTGTCAAGCAAGCTTGTATACAACTTCTGCTATTTCTTTGAACGATCTAGTTTGGCAAATTAGGCTCTATTAGCATTTTATTGATTAGAATACCCTTCATTTCCGCCCCACTTTGTTTAATTTAAAAATCTAGAATGTATACAGTGATTTCTCACACAAGTTTCCCAAGTAATAAAATGTTAATTCTAAAATTTATTGTGCTACACTTTCACGTTCACTGAACTTCAAAGTGTGTAGCTTCCCTGTCTCCATAATCAAAGCCTTTTTGCCTAGAGTAAACTATTAGGGTTGTGATAATTTGCTACTTAAAAATATGTGTGGAAGTGTTAGTTCATGAAGTCACTTTATAGTTCTTTGGGTGTTCAGTTAGAAACTTAGATGTATAAATTATGCTACGGAGACATAATGCAGATTCTGATTTAGTACATTCCGATTGTTGTGTCGTTAGAATATGACGGGTTGGTTTCAGTTAACTATTTTCCTTCTACTTAGACTATGAAATTGATAATTTGGTTATCTTATGAATCCATCGGCTGTCAAATAGTAGCATGATCCAACAAAAGCAGGATGCCAACAAAAGATTTACACTTTGCCTCGTTAATAGTTTCTAGTTTCATGTTTTAACAGCTTGTTATACGTGATATGCAGTGTTGGTGCTGGTTGTTCCCATCTTCTGTCTGATATGCAGGCTTTCAAGGTGTGTCAAAGTTTAAAGGGGACACATTTCCTGAATTTTGTTGCTTTGAATGTGCTAAAACTCAAAAAGGTCAATATATAATGCATGTTACGTTCTGTTTTTCATTTTTTTCAGGCTGCAAATCCTGGATGTATTCTCGAAGACTTTGTAAGATGGCACTCTCCACCTGATTGGACAGAACAAGAGTCTGGCAACGAGTCTGATGCTAGTTCAGCTGCAGGGGAGTCAACATCTTCAAGAGGTCGATTGAGTAGTCGTATGAGGAAAGAAGGTTAGCTTTGGTTATCATTTGCCTCTTTGGTGGTCATTTGGTCTTTTTTTTATTTATTTCAGCTAATGTGTGCTGATGTTCAACAAGTAGTGTTACCCTCTATGTACTTTAATTCAGTTTCGACTTTGATCTTTACTTGCATTGTTCAATGTTAGTTAGCTTGAAAGGTAATACAAGCATATAATTGCCCGAATGGGTTGGCTCAAGTGGTTAACACAAATGAAAATGTCAAGGGTCTGAGGTTCAGACTCTTGTGAGAGCAATTTGGCCTAAGATGTTGCGTTCTTGTGTTGGAGTTTATGACAAAAGGGTGGTGGCTAACCTCGTGTGTGGGGGTTTGCATGCTATCATTTATACCCGGACCAAAGGAAGATGTTGCAGATTCCACTGCTGCCTAAAAAATTAAATAAAATTTGTACAAAGTATCAACAACAACATTAAAGCCTTAGTCCCAAATTGATTTGGGATTCGCTGGCCTGACTATACAAGTATATAATTACTTGTATGTTGTTTATTTGCGCATCAGTGCCTTATTCAACTTGAACAAAGGTTGTTTGGTTTTTGTTTGTAAATCAGCTTAAGGTCCTCAGGTAAGGTAAGGTCGTATTCAAAATAGTATTGTCATCAAGTTTATACACCTGGAGAGTATAGGCCACTAAAGGCCAAACTACTTGAGTTTCATTGAGCTATGCGCTAAACCCTCGGTGAAGCTAACCTGCATTACATCCAAGTGAGATTTGAGACTGCGTGGGCTGTGAAGCTGGATATGTAGAGTATTACTGTCTTCATTGATTGATATTTTGAGTTTACTCCGTAACTTTCTGTTCGAGACCCTTGATTTGAGAACTGGTATGTGTATTTTTGGTTTGTTATTACAATATTACCCCAGTGTCTTAACGGAATCAGCCGTTACTAGTGAGGTGGCCTAAGAAGGGGTTGAACACTTGAATGTATGCTGGCTTACTCTGGTGCTAAAAACACACGGAGACTGTTTCCAAATGACCTACAATATTGCCTCAGTATTTTTTGTTGATACCTCTTTTTACGACGGAGTCTCTTGCAAGTTTGTATATTTGTTATTGAACACTCATTTTTTTACTTGTAGGGAATTTGTGGAGAGAGCTATGGGAAACAGCCAAGCCGGTTCCTGCTGTTCGGCAGGCTCCACTCTTTGATGAAGATTTAGCTGTGTAAGTTGTAAAAGTGAAAAGTGAAGTATTGATTCGACAAAAAAGTTTCAGACTTTTCAATTAATAGAACGCTGTGCTTTATGTAGAGAAGGGGTTTTAACAGAATTAGAAGACATTTCTCCTTCTCAGCTTTTTGGACAACTATTCAGGTCATTGGTAAGTTGTATTACCTTTATTCCCTTGACTTCTACAGACTGCACTTCGATTGCACCTCTGACTAGCTTTTGGTTTTCAGCTTGGTTTAGGATTTGTGATTGCTGAAACGAAGCTTTCTACAGACGAGTCTATTTTGAAACTGTTCTACGAATGTAAAGATTTTGTGGTTGCCTCGTACCAAGGCGATGCATGGACAGAGAAAATAGATGATCTTTGTCAGGTATGCTTCTTCTAGCCACCTATAAGGCTAAATGTCACGTCTATCCTACTTGTATCAATTATAAAGCTAATTTATTGTGGTCATCAGTCGAGTTGAGTTATTATAGTGATGCGGATAATTTTTGTGTCAGCTTTCGTTGGGGTTGTGTTGAAACAATTAAAGATTCCAACCTTTATGGGATTAGTCTTGGCACTATCAGTTCTTATTTACCAATGTTTAGATTCTACCAGGCCTGATTTCTTGACCCGGCTTAATTGTTACTAAACCTAGTTTTGGTAGCTGATGAAATACATTTCGAGTAAGTGTTATTCGAGCTTTTACTCTGAAGAAAATTGCATTAGAAGTCCTGGAAACAAAAAGGAAATTGACGATGGGATAAGATAATGAGTAATGAAATAATTACGTAATTAGTTCATGTTCTCTTTTCTAGTTTTTCGTATTTCTTATGTTAAGTTTATGTTGTAAATTGTAATTGCAAAATGCCAAAATGTATATGAAATTTCAACTAATCTTCTGTCTAGGTTTATGAAACGGTTGAGGCGATATTTATTCGGCCCGAGGATGTTGTGAAGGTGATGAAGCAACCTGAAGATGCCAACTCCGATGAGCCAAAACAGCGTTTCAAGAAGTTCACGCAAATATTTAACCGCAAAAATAGGCCGAAAAAGTCTACTCCCGATGATCGCAGCCCTGATGATACTCCAACTCGCCAGCCTTTTTCAAATTTTTTCGATACCAGATCGTCCTTGTTCTCTAAAAAACCTCCTAAACCCGAAAATCCAGCGTCACCGGCCACCAACCCGTGTGGTCTAGACGAGAATGATTGGACTGTGGTTTGAAGAATGTTTCACAATCAATTGTAAATTATGTAGGGTTTTAGTCCATCAAAATTCAATTCATTAAGCTGTAAGATATATTTTTTGGGTTGAAATACAGAACACCACAGAAATGGAATAGAGTTTTGGTGTTTACAGAAAACATTTCCAAAATTGTTGAATGTCAAGCTGAAAGGGTGCAGCTAGAATCAAGTTGTCACAGTCCTCGACTCGCTGTCAGGTCAGATTATCATCATCTTCGTCAGCTTTGCCGAGCCCTAAATCTTTCATGATTATTTGCGGCACAACGAAGTTGGCTATAAGGTACACAACCAGCAAGACTGCACTGCAAATTGAAGAGAATGTACATTAGATCCAGAATCAAGCAACAGTTGAAATATTGCCAGGGTCATTTCTCTCTTGCCCACGGCTTTCATCATATACGCGCAACACACAAAAGTCCGTGTATGTAACACTAATAAAAATGTAACACCCTTTTGTGGCTTTTGTTTTGTACGAGTTTATGTTAAATTCGACAAGTCGAATGTCCTGTAATTTGTCGAACAATAACAATAACGACATTACTTCTGCTTCAGAAACAATGTTTGGGACGATCCAAATACGCAGAGTAATATTCATAATCCGGAAAACCAATTATCAGACGTCGTATACAAGAATATGTGCTTTTTACCGAAGAACGATTATAGAAAACATAAATTTCACCTTGTTAAGAGAAGAACTGAAGTATCAGGAGGTGTAGCAAGAGCAAGTGTAAAACCTTGCACATTCAAAGGATAAACTTGTGAAACAATGCCAAAGCGACGTCGTCGTCTCGTAACTGAGTAACTAGAAAAGAGGCAAGAATCATGGAATGTAGTAGTTGGTTGATAAAATTGGGTATGTTTTCCAAGTTGAAGTACTTGAGTAGCTGTAGGTTGAAAAATAAGATTAATGGAATTCATGGAGAATATAGTTCTAAAGTGTTTTGATATGTAGATAATGTATGTATGAGTTGAAGTTAGTAAAGAAATGGTTGGTTGTTGTAAGTTTATGTACTTTGTCTTGTGATTTAAAGTATTGAATTCTGACCTTAGATTGCAAGTCCAAAGAATATAGCCATCTACTCTAGAATTTTGACTATTTATTGGGCTGGTGTTGATGTATATTGATGTGCATGTTTGAAATTCTTGTAGTTGCAGAATTAGGATTTAAAGTTAGATGACTTAAATACTGATCCGGAAATTTTAAAGAAGATGAATTAGTTATGAAATTGAGTATCTTGGCCATTGTTCCGCCTCAAGTAAAACTATTTTTATCCTTCAACAAAATAAACGTTTGATATTATATCCAGGGGCGGATTTGGGGGAGGGGAAGTGAGGGCAAGTGCCCTCACATGACCAAAAAATGTTAACTATATGTACTATTTTGTTCCCATTGTATTTAATATTCCCTCCACACACTTATGTTCACCCCATTTCATTAAAATACTACTCACATATATTAGAGAAATGGGGTGAACATTAATGTGTGGAGGGAGTATAATAGTATTAGTGTAGTGGTAAATGTATGAGACTCATACCAAGTTCCAGGTTTAATTCCCACAAGTAACTTATTTTGCTTTTTATTTTACTTTTTGGTCTTTATTAGCTCTAGGCCTCTAAAATATGAGAAAATTTAATGATTTTCATTTTCTTCATTGGTTATTTTTAGTTTTGCTTTTTGATCTTTATTAGCTCTAAAATATGAGAAAATTTAATGATTTTCATTTTTTTCATTGCTTATTTTTATCTATGTAAGATTTATTTTTATTTCTAGTATTTTATAGAAATAATGTAGTTTTTCGTGATATTTAATCATGTATATATGTCGATAAAAGGGTTCAAATACGTAATTAAGCGCGAAATAATATTAAAATTACGGCCGAAAAAAAATTGTGCCCTCCCAAACCAAAATTCCTGGATCCGCCCCTGATATTTATATCGATACAATAATCTCGTTTGATGTAATATAATTCATTTTATTAGGTTAATAATTTGTTTTATTTATACGTCCACGTTCTCACACATATTATTTGAACTTTAAGACATCCCGAGTATCACAATGCAACTGAACAAAATTTGAATTAAACTTGCTAATATCTGCATGTAAATATATACTCTATATATACTCGTAACTTTAATACAAAACAAACCATTAAGGTACAATAACAAATGTAATGCATGTAAATATATCCTAGCCAAAAGAATGCAAAATTAATCTATCTAGCTAATCAGCTAAAGTGCTCGATTTAAAAATATATGGTCCAACGACCAAACATTATATCATTATGGTCCAAAGATCAAACATGCATGATCTACCAATATGAACGTGAAGCTAATACAACTTTGCCATGCTCTTACTATGTTGATGGCATTTAAAGTGTTACATACAAATACAGTTTATTGATGAAAAAGAAGCATATCATTTAAAAATATAGTTGGCAACCGTTTAGAATTATGTTCAAATCCATCACTATATAAATCCCTTGTTCGATCCTCCATTTGTCATCCCAAATCATTACATTGAAAACATCTTAATTCTCACGGAAAATGACTTGTAATAGTAACATGTACTTGATATGTTTGCTAGTTGTTGGTGCCCTAATGCACACAACTTCTAGTGTTAGGTTGTCAGGAAACACTCACTCATCTCTTGATGATGAAAAGACATTCATATTTGGCCGCCGTGGAGGCGGTGGGTTAGGTGGAGGAGCCGGTGGTGGTTTAGGTGGTGGAGGTGGCCTTGGAGGCGGTGCTGGTGGAGGGTTAGGTGGTGGAGGTGGCCTGGGAGGCGGTGCTGGTGCTGGAGGAGGATTAGGTGGTGGTTTGGGTGGTGGAGG